>JAOTRH010443355.1:0-32264 GCA_034768845.1 Heliamphora exappendiculata
AAAGATTCTCATAAAATAGAAAACTAATTTTATTAAAAATAAAATTAAATACTAAAAATATGATTTTCAGTATACTAGCCCTAACAGTGTCGACCCAAATTGATATTTGAGTGGACACCTTAAGGCCAAAAACTCTTGATATTTTTAAGTGTGTTAACACATTTGAGCAATTGAGTCGACACCTTAACTTGTTTTGTCTAAGATGTTTCAGAAATTCTTAAATGAGTCGACACCAGGAGACTATTAGTCTACCCAAAAGAACTAAGACCAACTGTAACTGGATGAGTCGACATAAACAGATTTTGAGTCGACACCAACCCTTCAGGACTCAAGTCATTCGAACATTTTGAGTCGACACCAAAACGAAGATGAGTCGACATAAAACAATCGAGACTTCCTGTTGATATTTGAGTCGACACCAAAACGAAGATTAATCGATACAAAATAACCGAGACTTCTTGTAATTTTGTGAGTCGACATAAAATGAAAAATGATTCGACCCTATAATTTCAGTAGCTTCCCAGACAAAAGGAGTTGGCACCAAAGATAACATGAGTCGACACCAAAAGGTTCTCTTGGAGTTAAAGAGTCGACACAAATGATTTTGAGTCGACATCGCTGTGTGAGTAAGAAGGACGCAGAAATTTGTGTCGACATCAACGAAGATATGAGTCACCCATTCACTTAAAGAACCAAGCCGTAGACGATTTGTGTTGACCCAAAACAGAATTGAATCGACACCTACGATGGAAATTTAAATCTGGCGCGTTGTTCAACGTATGAATTTTGGCTCATTAATGCTCTTACCTACCACCAACAGTTATTAATCCTCAAGAGACTATATAAGGAGTTACTTCTCAGAGTTTTAAACAGATTAGAGTTTCAAATCTATTGATCTATAGCTTGAATCAAGAGATCAAATCTTTAAGTTTTCATTTATTGCTCATAAACTCTTCGAGATAAATCTCACATTTTTGTATTTATTTATTTCCAATCATTTTGTAAAGAAAGTGAGTGAATATCTCATCGAATACTACATTTATTGTACTTAAGGGTGAGTCACCTTTAATCCTTTGAGTGAGTGAGTGACACTCTTCAAAGAAGAGCTCAAGAGTGATTAGAAGAAAATATGAGTTGTTTTCATAGGATCATCTTGAGGCTGTAAAAGACTTTGAATGTGCCAGTGAAGCATTTTATCTTAATGAAAACTCTCAAGTAGAGTCTTGAGGAGTAGATGTAGGCTTGAAAAAAGTCGAATCACTATAAATCTTGGTGTCCAGTTCATTTTCTCTCTCCCTTACCTCTTTAATTTTCTTATTGCTTTAGTTCTTGATATACTTGCTATATTTGCTTGTGAAATTAAAAAGTTTTGAAAAACGTTTTTAAAATTGTTATTATTGATTTTAAAACCTAATTAACCCCCTCTTGGGTTACTTAAGACTAACAGTTTTACAAACTTGATTTTATTCATTAATTTAATTATGTACCAAAACCAAATGGCATCTATAGATCTAAACATATCTGTCACCACCGGGACACGCGAGGCTCAATGGATAAATACCCATTCTATAGCCCGACATAGAGAGCACGCATTCTCGATTTCTCTCGAAAATATCAATGGGTTTACGGGGATTAACTTGAAGGAAAGGACTACCTTACATTGTTCAAATTTTTGGTCTTTCACCAATGAGCTACTCGAGCCCAACCTTAATTATTCAATCCATTCACACGGTACTCTAATTAAGTCATTCACACTTAGACCAACACGAGTCCAACCATCAACCTAGTTCTTCTCGTCAAACCCAACACCGTGGATTTACATTGATTACACGTTTTTAATTTCATATACTCACATATTTGGTTTTAATTAGCTTAGAACCCCCAACTGACATTTTGTGATTTTCAAAAACTCATCAAATTCACATGGTTTATTCAAAACCCCAATTCATAATTCAATTATTATATATATCATTAAATTCATGAATTTTATACATGTAAATAGGTTTTCACAACCCAAAATTTACCAAATCACTAATCAATTTTATTATTAGGTCCACTAATCCCAAAACTCATATTTTTTCACGGATTATCCCAAAACCAAACCCTAGCTTATAATCTTTCTATTTTAACCATATCCAACAACAATTAGAAGTTAAAATCATTTTAAATCATCAATAATTTCAAGATTTATTATGATTTTTCATCAAACTTAAGTCTAGGGTTTTAAAAATATCATTTTCATGCTCTCATATGTGTATTCTCAAATACACAACTCATATCATATAAATATTCAAGGATAGTTATAGATCTTACCTTTTTGATGCTCAATCAGCTAGAATCCAACTCTAGTAAGCTCCAATCCACCAAATCTCGAGTCGCATGGTGAGGGTAAAGCTTCCAGTGCGTGCCTACACTCTCCAATGGGTGCTCACACTAGAAAAATGCATGAAATCCACTCTAAAAGAGTAAGGAAGGCTCCAAGGGATCATCAAAATCAATCCTAGGGCTTAATTTTCATTTGAGAGAGAGAGAGGGATGATGAGAATGAGTGGAGAAGACCCAAATCCCGAATTTAAAACACCTCTCTATCATAGATCGCTCGATCGGTCTCAAGATCGCTTGAGGGGTCCCTGGCTGGACAACACTCCGAGGAAAGAAAATGTACACATAAATCCAAATTTGTTTCGACTCCAGTCGTTCATTCAACCCACAATAATTATTCTCAAGCATAATCAAGCACGTAATTATCATCGATAATCATAATCTTGATCAAATTTTAAATCTTTCTCACAATTAAACACTTAATTGTATTCCACCGAACGTACCACACCAAGGTTTAATTAATTGTTTCAAACAAAAGGGATCGGATCCCTACAACCACCCTCACATAAGAAATTTCGTCCCTGAAATTCAACACTAGAACTCGAGTCATTTGCCCCCCTCGTCGACTACCAATAATTCCCAAAAAATGACGTCCCACAACACAAAGATGTTTGTGAAACCCAAACTGTGTCTCACCAACACTAAGGTTATCCACAACTGTCAGACCGAGGTTGCACTTAAGCCACCGAGGCACCGAAACACAACTCACGTCGAACATGACCAACTCCAACAATCAAACGCATAGGACTAACTAATCCATAATCGAAATTGGTTTCAAGCACTTTTCACTTTTGTTTGTAAGGACTAAGATTTTCACTTGAACTGCCACAAACTAGCTCATCTTAATTCAAAACGCATACCGTGGGCTATTTTTGTAAGTCAAAACACACATCATCATACCTTGATACTGTTCACAAGGATTCGTATGCATACTACCTAAATTTTTATTCAAGACGTCATGCTCAACTGATGACTACAGAACTTCCAAATTACATCATCTTTCTATGTATGTAAGAAACACTGTTATTAAAATCGAAGAGATGCTCATTCCGAGTAAAGACAATAAACAATTTGTTCTAGAGAAAAGAACTCACACTTTATTTTCTGGATTGCGCCGCCGTGTTCTTCGTTCTTCTTTTTATTTTTATTTATTTTATTTTATTTTGATTACATAAAATAAAAATACTAAAAATTGAAAAATAATTACTTTTACATTGATCCTAAAGTTCCGTAGAGTTCACAATCAATCTACCACGATCAACCCTCTAGTTAAAAAAAATATTAAATCATCATCCATGCATTCAATTAAACATGAAATTAAAGGATGATCATAAAATTAGAATTTAGAACGCCTGTAAAACAAAGTTAGCAACAGTTCTAAAACTACCCGGCCCTGATAACCATAAACAAAAAATAAAATGGCTCTGATACCAATTGTTGGAGGCAATATTGCCAAGATTATTGTTTTTGTAAACGATTTTCAGTAAAAAATTAACTGGACGAGCAAACGCCAAAATGGGCTGCCGATAAAACTTTTGACGACGAACGATCAAAATAAAATCCGTGCAACCAAAGTTAATTTAAAAAAATACCTTTTATCGATCGATTCTTCAACTACAATTTGATTCTGAGTTGAAACCCTTGTCAAATCTTCTACTGTAATTCCTTATGCGATCCTCGAATGAAGTGTGGGCTACGGACTATCGAGAACTCGTACTGGCAGAACTTAGATATCTTTCGCCTTGAAAGACAAAATATGATATATCATATATGAGATATCAAACTGATTCAGTCTACTCGCATACATATAGGGCTACAGTAGGGACCTAGAGAGTAATTATGAGTAAAACTTTCAGTGGAACACAGATACCTAGCAGCGATTTCTGCGATTATAAAAAGACGTAGCAGTTTTTATAATTTTTATAAAACACTGAATTGCAGTTAACACCACTAAAGAACTATAATTGCACTCTAACTTAACACACCACAGGCAATCATTCTATAGGTATATACTTACCTACACGAATCTAACCACATTATACGTTATCGTATCGTGCACATACGTAGTCCCACGTTTTGCAGTTAACCCTTTAGCTTTCAATTGATTGTTCAACCTCTAATCAATAGCAACTAATTTCCTTTGGCATTAATCCATACTCATAACATGTACACTTGTCTCTCGTATTCACAATATTCTACACTTAGTCGGTTATTAAATTCTAGGCAGTCATCAACCATATTGTTTGTCAACGCATGTATATACACCTGCATCTTTTTTTTTTGTATCCATACCACACATATAATAGTCTGTATTTAGATATTAACAACACATGATTATGAATTTTCTCACCAACACCACTAAACCAAGATCTGCCTCTTATACTTAGCATATCCACCTTATGTACAACCCATTAAAGCACTCAATCCATCTAGGACCAAACACAAAGAACGACACTACACGATTCACATGCCACTACCTTGCCCTTCCAATACACGCCATCAAACATTTAATCATTCGATGTATTCATGCCGATCTACCACACAACATCATTGGCATTAACGGGATTGTAACCTCTTTCACTTCTCATAAATAGAACCTAAGCATCCTCACGAGAGAATTCTTTCTCTATACAAGCAAGGCTCTCACGTTCCAATCCGGACAAATAGGTTGGCTCTAAAAGGCCCCATTGACGAAAGATTTTCAAAGGCAAATTCCTTGTAATTCATGTCTAAGCCACACTCTCTTAATAATCTCTGGCTCACTTGCATTCAACTTGTATCTTTTCCATAAGCAGTTAATCGAACACCAACTCTAAGAGAACTGGATAGTTTGAAACGCTAAATAAAATGCAAATCGAGGCTTAAAAAGACAATCAGGAACATGCAATGTAAACAACTCGGTCACAAAAACTTTGGTAAGGATCTCACTCTGACAAGAGTTAGGGGTGTCAACATTCTCATACAAACGAGAACAAGCATTATATATCTATCAAACGGCCCTCAATCACTCTTCGTAGATGTAGGTTCTACACCTCAATACTAATCCTTTCTTTAGCGAAGGGACATCCATTCCAGGTTTACCAATTTAATACCACAAGGGACACAAGCTGAATGCTTATACTCACAGGGTAGAGTAAACAAATCCTCACCGAGAAGCTACGAGGAACCAACACTACATTCATACGATAATGGGGTATAAATTCACAAGGCATAACTAAAAGGACCGCACAAGGGTACAAGATTCATGAAGAATTTTAATCCACTCAGAAAATTGCTAAATCAAGGATGAATCAAAGGGTCTCGACACTCACATCCGACAAGGATAAAATAACTCAAACACAATCACCATCGACAAGGTAGCTCTCTCTTTAAAGAAATAGTAAGGGTCAATTGGCGATTCACACTCAACACCACAACAGGATAACTTGTAAATGTACGGTTTAGGACAATACTATCCACCTATCCTCAGAAAGACATTGAATATCACAGTACAAATGTGATTAACCCCAATCTCCCAATCGCAATGATTATACCACTCGCCGCACTTGGTCCTCTAACTCATACCCCACCCGTATGTTAGGGTTGTATACTAAAAATTATAAATTTTGTTGATTTTAGTATTTAATTTTATTTTTTAATAAAATTATTTTTTTATTTTATAAGAATTTTAATGAGCAATGTGTGCAAGATCATTTCTTCAAATATTATGCATGGTTGTCCTTTATTCTGTACAGTATTTAATATGGTGTGTAGAGTTCGGCTTGCACATATAAGACTAGATTATAGGTTTTTCGAAAATATAAGTTTATAGTTCACAATTTAGATGAAATTAAACAAACCATCAGTACGACTGTAGTACAGAGTTTTAGTAGGTCTGTTTTGATTACAGAAAATAGATAATAGTATCGTCTATTATTCTGACTTTCTATATTAATACGCTTTGTATGTATTGAACAGGACCATATTAGAATAATTAATTTTATACCGATTATATAAATTAATTCATACCCTAAGGTTATTATGAGTGCTTATAGTCTTAATCTCAAAATAATTATTATTTGCATATATTTAATATTTATTGTTTTGATTCATTAGATGGTGCGATCTTTTATGGGTTAATAGTCCCGATAAATTGGATAGCGGTATTAATTATATGATGAATATTAATTACTGACGGAATTCACGTCCTGATTTTTTGGGATTGACGATATCCTCTTAAGAAAGCTTATAAGTTTTGGCCGGGTCAAACCCTACAAGTGGATTTAATTATCCGGCTGGCAAAGAAGTTAAGCAGAATAGCTTAAGCAATTTTAAGAAATCGATTAAATTAAATTATCAGTAATTAAATTTAATTAGCGGGCATCGAAAATCTTAACGTAGGGAGATAAGTTAAGCATTTAATAACAGGAGCTCAATGCAATTGCTCTTGAGATTATGGCTAAAAGTGCAATCACAGTTCTTTAGTGGTATGAACTGTAATTTAGTATTTTACGAAAATTACAGAAACCGTTGCAAAGTTTGCATAATTGAAAAAATCGCTGAGAGGTTTGCATATTTGCAGAAACCGCTAGAAAGGTATCTGAGTCATACTAGGAGTCTATGTCATAATTACTCTACAGGTTCCTGCTGTAGCCAATAAATATGTGGGCAGGCTGAATCAATTTCAAGAGTTGTCTTTCAAGACTAAGATTGATCAGGTTTTGTCGGTACCAGTTCTCGAGAGATCGTAACCTACACTACGTTCGAAAATCGCATTGGGAATACAGTAGAAGGTCTGCTCAGAGCTTTAACTCAGAGAACCAAAGTTCGTAGTTGAGGAAATGATCGAAAGGTATTCATCTAAATTAACTGTTGTGGCACGAGTTCTATTTTGATTGTTCGACATCAAAAAGTTATTTAATCTGGAACTTATTTTAGCGATTTCCTATCTAATTTTTTAATCAAAAAATCATATTCAAATTAGTGATCTTGGCAGTTTGCCTCAAACAATTGGTATCAGAGCCATTTTGATTATGCTTACGATTAATTAAGAGGCCAGGTAGATTTAGAACAGTGCTAATTTTGTTTTGGAGGCATTTTAATTTCAGTTTTATAATCATCATTATATTAATATTTGATTAAATGTGTGGATAATGATTATAATTTATTTTTAATCACGAGGGTTGATCGTAATAGTTTTAGACTTTTTAGATTGATTGTGAGCCTTCGGGACATAGATTTTTGATATAAAAGTTTTTATTTATTTTTTAAATATTATTTAGAATATTTAAGAACATATTTAAATGTTCAAGAACACAAAGAATGGACAGTGGCACAACCGGTGGTTCCAGTGGTGGTTTCGGGAGTTTTCGTGCCACAGATTGCAGTGATTTTTTCACGATTTTGTAATAGATTTTTCCAGTAAATTTTTGTAGATTTCTTTCATTAAAAATAGCAGCAAAATAGGTCTCAAAATAGCCAAGAAAAACTAGCAAAAACAGCCATGACTGACGGCTTCGGTTGCGGCGGTTCGGGGCTAGTTTTGGCAGTTTTTTTGGGATAATTTTGGGACTAAATTTTGAGCAGTTTTTTGGGCATAATGTAGCAGTAAAATAGGCTGGAAAAACAATCCAAAATAGTGGAAAAAGTGTAGCAAAAGCGACATGAAAATAGCAGCAACAAGCGGCACAAAAATAGCAGCAACAAGCGGCTGCAACAGCGGTTGTCCGGGGTTGTTTCAGGGACCATTTTTGAGCCTTTTTGAGACTATTTTTGAGCCATTCTTTAGGGTAATATGCGGCTGTATATTAGTGTTAAAAATAGCAGGAAACGAGAGCCAAAACAATCACAAAATGGCTGTGGCTGGTGCAGCGGTGGTGTAGCGGCACAGCCTCTTTGGGGCTCATCGAAAGCTGTTTTGAGTTGTTTTTCGTTCTAATTTTTTAACAGAAAAATAGTATTTTTTGTAAGCTATTTTTAAAAAAAAATTAGGATGAAAATAGAGTTCAAGAGTGGCAGCAAAAGTCACCAGAAACGGCGGTAGTGGTGCAGTGCCGGCGGCGCCAGGTGTTGCCTGTGGTGGTGGCTTGGTTTGAGGTATCCCGGGGATATTTTTTGATGAGATAGGACTCGAGAAGTGTTTTATATCTATAACACTGTGAATGGATGAATCATTGTTTAATTTTGACAAGAATAAGCAACTTTTTGCAGTGATTAAAAGACTAGAAACTTATTTGGATACAGAAACTTGAAACTCGAGAGAGTTTCACCTCAATCATAAAATCGAGCAATATTTAGCTTATTTATTTATTTATATAAACTGCGTGGATGATAAATATTGACTTTATATTTCCTGTTTAATTTAATTAATTCGAGAAAATTCGATTTTAATTAATATTTTGTAAAAAAAATTCAAAAATTTTAATTAAATAATTTTTTTTAGATATTTTAATTTTTACAAAATAATACGTTTAAGATGATTTTTTTAATAAATTAGATATTTTGAAAAATCGTGAAAATTAATTCCAAATTTTTAGATTAATTAAATGAAAAAGATTTAATTTTAATAAATTGTTATTTATTGAAAAAAAATATATAATAACCCCTACTTGAAACACATTAAAACACATTAAAACTGTGCATTCATTTTTTTACACATTAAAACACAAAAATAATTTTAAAAAATTAGAATATTTCAGATCGTGTAATTTTTTAGAAATTAACAAATTTATTTTAATTAAACAGTTTTTATAACCCTCAAAAATATTTTAAGAAACAAAGTGGGAGAGAAAATTTATTCACAGATAAATTTCGTGATCACCATCACCTGTTCGTAGGTGATGTAATTAATTCTGCGTGTTGGCAGTAAGGTCTTCTTCTATCGGACAGAATTAAATGCGGTATTGTTGGTACGAACTTCTTTTAGGGATAATTTTGAATAATCGTTAGCATGGATCACTTTTTCCTCTGAATGGTTCATTGTGAATCGATTGATTTGAGATTAGGTAGTGGTTAACACTTAACTGTAAATAATAGTATACTCTCAATCTGAGTCACTGCTATTATTTACTAGATTGAAACTATGTCAACTATTTAATTTAACTTGACATGATCTGTTGTTTAGATAGTAAAATTAGCAAGAATAGTCTTATTTGGACAAACAATAGATAGTAGACGTCCTCCAATCGAGACATGCTATTCACAGTATACCAGGCAGCTGACAATTTTTTTTAAATGGTAGAGGGAACCAAATTTAAAATAAAATTCAAAATTTTTGCTTGTCATAATTAATGATTTTTAATTATGTGATTCTCAGGTTTAAAATAGCTTTTAATTCACTCGCGACCATAGTCAAAGAAAACAATCTAATGGAACCAAACTATGTAGACTAGAAAATGAACTTGGATATTGTCTTAACCGCTGAAGAGTATAAGTTTGTATTATTTGAGATTTATCCACTAACACCTGACGAGGGGGCAATTGAACAGGAAATCCGAGCTTATTAGAAGTGGTAAAAATCTGATCAGATGGCTCGCTGTTACATTTTGACTTCTATGTCAAATATATTGCAGTATCAGTATCAGTTTATGCTTAGTGCCTATGACATAATTATGAATCTTAAAGAAATGTTTGTGGATCAAAATTATGCTGCTAAGTAGGTGGCCGTAAAATCTCTAATGAATACAAGCATGGCTGAAGGCACCTTAGTTAGGGATCATGTTTTGAAGATGATTAGTCTTCTGAATGAACTGGAGATCTTAGGAGCTGAGATTGACGGGAAAACTCAGGTCGATATCATACTTCAGTCACTGCCTGATAACTTTAAGAAGTTCTGCCTGAATTATTTCATGAATAAGCTCAATTTTTTATTGGTAAAACAACTTAAAGAACTTCAAGCAGTCAAGGGTGTTCTTAGGAAGCCAAGAAGCTAAGTACTGTGCATGTGGTTGAAAAAGATTAATCCTCTAAGCCGAAAGACAAGAAGAAAAAAAAAGTTCAAAAATAGGTAGGCATAGTGTAACGACTCAGCTCAAACCTTAATATTAGCGACGATTAGACGACGAGATCTTAGGTTACTCAAAGAAAAGAAAATCCTAATTGAACCAAAACCCTAATTTGACCTGAAAACCCTAAAAAGATCAAATAATCAGAAGAGAAACCCTAATACTCAGAGAAGTCTCGTGACATTTTAAATTAAGTAAATAGTACAAAATATAAGGTTAAAAATAAAAAATTCTCATAATTAGGGTAAAATGACCATTTTGTCCATGGTATAGCAAAAAGTCTTAAAAATTTAAATTTTGACATATGACACTCTAAATCAGATATTTAGATACAATTAAATAATAAAAGATAAAATAACAATAAAAATAACAAAAATATCCTTAAAAGGCCGGCTATCTAGGAATTTGTGCCTAAAAAGTCACTTTGTACCTTTTAAAGCTAAAAAATGAGAAAAAATTGTACAAATTAAGCATTATTATGACCCAAGATTTTTTAAACAAGTAATATACATAATAATATAATAATATAGGTCAACAAAAGCAAATAAATCGTTATTTAAAGTTCTTACACAATAAATAAGTCAAAAAGTCAATTTTTATCAAACTAATTTAATTTAACTTATGCTTACACCTATTTAATCAATTGCTATAAAAATTATGATAAATAATGAAAATACTAAATTAATCATAAACACACTAAAATAATAGATTTTAGTAGGTAAAGACACCAAAAAGATATACAAAATTAATATTTTAAGCATTTTTTTACACAAAATGGTACCAAAACATAATTTAAACCTTAAATATATACAAAAATCAGATCTTGAGCCTCCTAAACCTGGCATAACCGAATCCCCACTAGGAAAATCTGAATTTGTAATGTCGTAAATAGAACAAACCTCTCATGCATCCAATAGAATTTTAGAAAAATAATAAAAAGTCTTACATTGTAATTATGAGACCTAGTAACATTTTTGTTGTAAAAACACAACCAAGACCCCCTGTTCTTTTCTATATTTTTGGAAATACAGAGTGTGGGAGAGAGAGACCAAATTTTTTATGTGTTCCAAAAGCGAAAAGGGAGAGAAAGAAAGAAGGAAGAAAGAAGGGGTTTAGAAGGAGCAAGGAAGCTACACTAAAGCTAAGTCCTAGCTGTTGG
The DNA here is from genome assembly GCA_034768845.1 of Heliamphora exappendiculata. NCBI lineage: Eukaryota > Viridiplantae > Streptophyta > Magnoliopsida > Ericales > Sarraceniaceae > Heliamphora > Heliamphora exappendiculata. Next base: position 11,524 of record JAOTRH010443355.1, read on the forward strand.
AGGCAAAATTGTCAAGATTATTATTTTGTAAATAATTTTTGGTAAAAAATTAATTGGACGGACAAACGCTAAAACGTGCTCCAAATAAATTTTTTGATGTCGAACGATCAAATTTAAAACCCGTGTAACCACAGTTAATTTAGAAGAATAACTTTTTACCGGTCGATTCTTCAACTATGATTTGATTTCGAGTTGAAACTCCCGTCAAACCTTCTACTGTATTTTTTAATGTGATTCTCAAATGTAGTGTGGGCAACAATCTATCAAGAACTCGTACCGATAGAATCTGAACATCTTTAGTCTTAAAGATAAGTTATGAATATGGTTCAGTCTACCTGTACATATATAAAGTTACAGCAGAGACTATGGAGTAATTATGAATCAGACTTCTAGTAGAACACAGATACGTATCAAGCGATTTCTGCAATTAAGCAATCCTCATACCAGTATCTGCAATTATGAAAACCTTACAGCGATTTCTGTAATTTTCATAAAATACTAAATTATAGTTACACCACTAAAAAATTATAATTACACTCTGGCCGACAATCTCAAGACCATCTTGCATTGAGCTCATGTTATTAAATGCTTAACATTTCTCCCCATGTTAAGATTCTCAATACCCGCAAATTAAATTTAATTACTGACAATTTAATTTAATCGGCATCTTAAAATTCCTTAAACTTTTTCGCTTAACTTATTTGACTGCAGGATAATTAAATGCACCTGCAGGGTTTGGCCCGGTCAAAACTTATAAACTTCCATCAATAATTTATATTCATCATATAAATAATACCGCTATCCAACTCACTGGGAATATAAACTCATATAAGATTGCACCCTCTAATGAATCAAAATAACGAATATTAAATATACTCAAATCAATAATTATTTCTAGATTAAGAGTATAAGCACTATTCATAATAACCTTGGGGTGTGAATTAGTTTATTTAGTCAGTATAAAATTAATTACCCCAAATATCCCGTTCAATACACATAAAGTGTACTGGCACAGAGAGTCGGAACAATAAACAATGCTATTATCTATTTTTTGTAACCAAGATAGGCCTACTAAAACTCTGTGCCACAGTCGTACCGATGGTATATCCATTTCCATCTAAATTGTGAACATAAAACTTATATTCTGCAAGAATCTAAAATCTATTTTTCTGTGTGCAAGCCGTACTCTACACGATAGATTAAATACCATAAAAAATAAATGATATCAATGCATAACATTAAAGAAATAATATATATACATTGCTTATAAAGATTTTTATAAAATAAAAAAATAATTTTATTAAAATAAAATAAAATACTCAAAATATGATTTTCAGTATACCAACCAAAATAATCTACTACTTATATTCAAAACCATGCTGCCATACATCTGATTCCCATGCCCTCTACACGACTATCAAAAATTTTAGCCAGTAAGCTATTTGTAAAAAGAACTGCAAGGTTGTTTTCTGATGCAATCTTGGTCATTGTAATATCACCCTTTTGTATGATTTCTCGTATCAGGTGATACTTACACTCAATGTACTTTTCTTTTTTGTGGACCCTTGGCTCTTTCGAGTTTACAGCCGCTCCGCTATTGTCACAATAAAGTGTAGTAGCCAATGGAACTGAAGGGACCACCTTTAGATCCAATAAGAAGTTCTTGAGCCAAACGGTCTCCTTGGCTGCTTAAGAAGCTACCACGTACTTGGCTTATAAGGTGGAATCAGTAATGTAGGATTACTTGATACTCCTCCAACTTATAGCTTCATCTCATAAGATAAACACATATCCTGAGGTAGACTTACAGGAATTCTTGTCAGACTGAAAATCTGAGTCTGTGTACCCCAAAGGTAATAGACTATCTGCCTGGTAAATCAACATATAAACCTTAGTTCTTCTCAGGTACTTGATTATATTTTTTACCGCAGTCTAATACTTTTGTCCTAGGTTAGATTGATATCTGCTAACCATTACAACGGCAAAGAAGATGTCAGGTCTAGTGCAAAAGATAGCATGTATGAGGCTTCCTACTACGGAAGCATAAGGAACTGCCTTCATCTTCTCTATTTCATCAGGTGTCTTAGGACACTGATCCTTGGATAGAGTGATTCTATGCCTGAAAGGAAGAAACCATTTCTTAGAATTCTGCATGCTAAAACGAGTGATGATATTATCGATATACTTTACTTGTGATAAGTCCAACATCTTTTATTTTCTATCTCGCACAAGCTTGATCCCAAGGATGTGACTGGCTTCTCTCAACTTCTTCATATCGAACTGCCCAGATAACCACACTTTAACAGTAGATAATGCTCCCACATCATTTTTGATGAGCAAGATATTGTTTACATAAAGTTTTAGGAAGATCACTATGCTTCCGTCATGCTTCTTGTACTCACATGACTCATTTGGACTCTAATCAAAATTATAAGATTTTATGGATTGATCAAACTGAGTGTTCTAAGACCTTGATACCTACTTAAGTCATAAATGGATCTCTTAAGCTTGCACAACATGTGCTCCTGGCCATTTGCAATGAATCCATCTAGTTGTATCATATAGATACACTCGTCAAGACTTCCATTAAAGAAAGCTGTCTTGACATCCTTTTGGCAGATTTCGTAATCGAAATGAGCATCAATGGATAAGAGAATCTGGATAAACTTAAGTATAGCTACTGGCGAAAAGGTTTTCTCATAATCGATCCCTTATTTATGAGTGAACCTTTTAGCAACAAACCTAGCTTTGATGGTTTCATACTTTTCGTCTGCTCCTCTCTTTCTCTTGTAGATCTACTTGTATCTAATAGATTTTATCCATTCGGGTGGTTCTATAAGTTTTCAGACCTGATTGAAATACATATATTCCATTTTTGAATTCATAGCTATCACGCCCCAAACTCTAGGTCACGCGAAACACCTTCAAGCAACCAAACATAACACCAAACCTGAGACTACACTCTCAATATAAAACATACATGCATTGTTTATAATCGCCAACTGACTTACATTTACATGGTTCTAACACCAAAAAAATATGTAAACATACATGATACAGAAAGAATAAAAAAGAAGACTACAGATCTTTCGCCTCTCCAGCAACCTCGAATCAACCTACGAGACCAAAACCTGAAAAATATTTCAAATTCCACACTATGAGCCAAAGGTCAGCAGAAATTAGATAAAACGTGAACTATAAGCTAAACATGCTAGGAAAATGAGGTGCAGTTTTTGACTCTCTTTCAAGCCTTTAAAACAATTTTCACAAGCAATAGAAAAGCGAGGATAAGAACCATTTGGACTCACAAGAGCCTTGAAAACTGTTTGAAACAATTTTTATGTCATGACTCACACGGGTCATAAAAATAATTTAAAATTGATTTTATCCGTCCCACAATGCATTACATGCAATTCATGTACCTTCGCAGAATTTCACCGAGGGACTGCAGCCCCAGTCTGATACACCTTTTCAACCTCTCATCGAAGGATCTCTGCCCTAACGAACGCACCTTCTTGGGTCCTCCCCGAAGGACCTCAGCCCCAACGAATGCCTTGTTAACCAGAGTTAACATTCACAGAACCACATGTCCATCTATCCCATTCCATACACATATGCATAAATAAACTAAGATTTTAATGCATAATACCACGTGCAAACATAACGTTTCACAAACCACACCACATGTTACACACGTGACTCACGCTACACTTGCAACCCATACAACATGCACCACATGCATCCGCTCCTCGGATCCCACATATACATGCCTATAAAAAAACTTTGAGTTTTAAAGCGTGAAACCACGTTACACATAACGACATCAAAGCCATGAAATTCACCTATGTAATCCATACATAAATAAACTGGAGTTATAAATGCACATAGCCATGTATAATTTCACATCATAACGCCACCTGCCATATGACCCGACATCCACTCACATGGATAACCAACAACCCACAGAACCAAGCTTAACCTAAAGGCCAACTCCAAACCCTACAAACCACGAGTTCACAAAAAAACCACCTTTTCTCCAAAAAGAGCCACGGGCCTAAACATACCGCACATGCAATGATCAACAAACACCACGCACCTAACCGTTCACCAACACCCGCATCTAACCATGCACGTCACCCCCAAGGACGACATCTACACAAACACCCGAGGCCACAACATGATCAAAAAAATACAAACAAACTCCCAAGGAACAAGAAATTTGATAAGAAGTTCCAATAAGGATGAAAAATAAGCTTTTCCCAAACATTTGGCAAAAAACGGGTGAAAAACAGTTAAAAAATTTTGACATACCCTCACTATTTTGATTATAACTTTTTCCACAAAAAAAATTTTAATGTGAGAGAGGTGTAATTGGAAAGAAGACTTATGGGGTTTCAATTTGAGTATAAAATGACTTCATTTCCGAGTCCAAATGAGGGAGATACATCGATTTTAAAAATAACATTTCAACTAGTGAAAAATAGAACGTGGGCTAGACCGCTCGAGCGGTCTATTCAGCGGTCAACAACCCGATAGCATCCTAAGACCACCCTCTAGATCACTTGAGCGGTCCCTCAAGAGGTCATACATCAAAAACTGACTATTTAGCTAAAATTTGAAGCCAACAACCAACCAAACGCAAAATTGAACCAACCAAACACTCTTTCGACACCCTTGGACATACACAAGCCCAAGACTACCACCAAAATCTCGAAAGAAACCCTTAAACCACGATTCCATCCAACCGAAATCAATTAAAAATGGTTTTAAACCCAAAACCCGATTCATCAAAACATAAACCACATTTTCATGCATTACAAGACGGTATAAACACACACGATTACCCATAGCACCCTTATAAGACATGAGAGTCCAGGATCTTATCTCGTTGAGTTAAAAACTCAACGCCTCGATTCACGTACAGAATCAAACTTTGCTAGAATAAAATTTTGTCCAGATGGATACGTAGCCCACCATGCTAATAGCAAGGATCCGCTATTGGATCGTCGAAAACAAAGCACCGGGCCCCCGAGAAGTTAGAGAGAAGGCAGAGAGAAAAAAGAGAAAATTTAACTGAGAAATTTTAAAAATATATTTGGAAAAAATCTAACGCCAGATATTTATAGGTCACAAAAATATCTTTTTTTTAATTCGCACCGCAACGCTCATTGGTCCTTGGAACCAACCCACATACATATCTAAGACCGATCATGCATCAAAACGCATATAACGCATATATACTGTTGGGAATGTATACTGAAAAGTCATGCTTTTTATGTATTTTATTCTGGATCCCTGGCATATTAATGAGAAACAATTTGGGATGGCTTTGCATTTATGATTTCATATTTATATTTGTGATGTATGAATGCATAGTCCGTATACTCTATCAAGTATATGACTCGGTGCGTGCTGCACGGAAGATCGGGTCAAATGTTCTGACAGATTATACAAATATGCTCACAATCGCAATGGACCTAGACATTTTATTGGTACGATTGTAGTACATCGTTATAATAGCTGGTCTTGGCTAGGCCGAACGGATCGAATTCAGGTTTTGGGAATTCAATGTTCGAGCTCGATGTGTTAGTACACTTAGAGTGTATTGAGCGGAATCAGCGGGATGATCGATTCTATATTGACTATATGAATTGATCCACATCCCGCATTATCATGCATTGCACGAACTCTTAATCCCAAAGTGATTGATTAATTGTGTTTAGATGATGTACAGTACTTTGAGTCGTCAATGGTTGAGATTTCCTCCATGAGATCAACAATACTGATGAATTGGGTACTGGCATTATTTATTCGATGATTGATAATCAGCTAACAGAAACCAGGTTCGATTCAGGTTGAGGAGTTCCCTCTTGTGTGCTTTGCTTATAGGTTTGATTATGCTAAACCTGTACAGTGGATCTCCGGATCTAGTATATCAAAAGGCTAAGCGGTGCGGTTGCGAGGAGAAGAGGATAAATAAATCGGGTTGTCATTAACCTAATTTATTTATCGGGAATTCATATCTTAAATGTGGAGAGAATTCAGTGCATTTGATAATTGAAAACTCAAGACATAATTTGAGTTAGGCCGGGAGTTCAGTTAGGACCTTTAGTGGAATAAGTTCTGGTTCGTATAGGAAATGATCTAGCTCAGGGATAGAGTTAAGGATATCCAGTTTTCTCGTATGGTTAGCTCGATTCCTATACTTTCTCATGATCCCTCACGTAACCCATTATATGCACGGATATTTTTCTTGTTGGTTTCGGTAATTATTTAATTTAATTAGAATGCCAGTTTTGCCGCCGGAGACATTCAGGAATTAAATTAAATGTTGAAGGGCAGTTTTGATTTTTGGCACACCTAGGGATTACTCCCTAGGTGGCCGGCCCTAATATGGGGATGGGAATTTGTTTTTATGATGGGTATATATCTCTTGCTATTTTTTGAGGTAGAAAGATGTAGATTCCATACATATCTTAAGTGATATATGTGGGATATATCATTAAGAGGCTAAAAGGAACCTAACCCTAATCCCCTCTCATAGCCGTTGCCCCCTCTCCTCTTAGGCAATTAATTTTGCATTTTAGAGATTATTGTGTGAGAAGAAATCGAAAGGAGGAAGAACTCTTGGATCGGAATCGGTGCCCACACACCGTGATCGTCGTAGTGCATCCGGGACGTACGTGAGAAGATTGCAAGGCCGTCTTCAACGTATTCGGAATTTCTTAAAACTTTTTGACAAGTTTCATAAAGGTATTATACTATTAAGATTAATATAGTTCTTAGTTTTCATGAAAAATGCATACGTCATTTTTTACGGTCACAGCGTCAGTTCAAATTTTTTTTTCTCTCTAACATAAACATGCTGCAACGAAAACACTAAACCCGCGTTGAAAAATGCCAAAAAAAGAAAATGGGTCAGGGTCTCACAACAACCCTTTGCCAAAGATCTACATCTTTATCTTGAAGTGCTTCATTGTAGTTACAGGGTTCAGTTTCTAGTTCTACCGAGATCATATCAAAAGACTATTCCAAGAACATATACTAATCAGGTTGATAAAAAACCCTCCCACTACGATGAGGCACTACCTGTGTTTGTATACTAGTAGTATCACGCTGTGCATAATCTGAACCTCTGCATCAGCACCCTGTTTATCATTTACACATGTCCCGATTATCCTCCCACTATGATGAGACAATGGGTTATCAGTGACTTGTGGTTCTTCTTTCGTTCTATTGGTATTTTCTCTTAGTTTTTTCAGCACAATTTTGCAATTGGATCTGTAATTCATAATATAATTCTTTTTCAAGAATCGAGCATTGGTGGTAACAATGACCTTCTGATCCTTAAAATTATAAAATAAATTACCCTTTGTTCCCTTGAGATACCTTACGAAAAAATAGACTTCTGTCCTCGGTTCCAACTTATTCGCGTTTTCTTTCAGCACATGTGTTGAACATCCCCAAATTCGAATGTGTTTTAGACTAGGCTTATGCCCAGTCCACAATTCTGTGAGAGTATAAGGTACTGGCTTAGAAGATACCAAGTTTAGAATGCAAGCTACTATTTCTAAAGCGAGTCCCCAAAACGAATCGGGTAAACCTGAATAATCCATCATGGACCGTACCATCTCCATAGGAGTCATGTTGCTTCTTTCTGCTACACTATTCTGCTGCAGAGTGCTAGGTGCAGTCATTTGGGATATAATTTCTTTTGATGACAGGTATCCCTAAACTCTCCAAAGAGATATTCTCCACCACGGTCGGATCGTAGTGATTTGATACTTTTACTCAAACGCTTCTCTACCTTGGCCTCTGCCTTGAAAAGTATTAAGACCTACGGTGCATCAGGTAAATGTATCTATACCATGAGTAGTTATCAATGGAACTGACGAAGTTTTCAAAGTCACCTCTAACCTGAATTGTCATAGGACCACACACATTAGAGTGAACTAGTTCCAACTGTTCTTTAATTCTATAGCCTTTGGCTGAAAAGGACCTCTTGGTCATCTTACCCACTATGCAGGATTTGCTGACTAGAAGTGCTTCCACTTTTAATAAACTCAAAGGTCCATCTGCTACTAATCTATTTATCCTTTTTTAATTAATATGACTCAAGCGTAAGTGCTAAAGAAACGTTTGATTTGTTAAAAAAAGAAAGTTTATCTTATATGGTAAATTAGATATGCTATTCATTGCAGTTAGTTACAGTGTAGGAGATATTGGAATAATAACATAAAGATTATCCATCAATATACCAGAATAGATAACCCATTTATTATCCTTAACAACCACAGAGTTATTAAAATAAACCAAATATCCGTTTTTAATCAATCTAGAAACCAAAACTAAGTTACTTTTAATAGAAGGTACATAAAGACAATTTCTCAATATTAAAATTTTAACTCTACTAAAACTGAGAGTGATATCGCCCACTATAGCTACTGTTACCTTTGTATTATTGCCCATATGCAGGTAAATCTCCCAATTATTAAGTTGTGGGGTTTCCTAGAACTCCTGCAGTGCATTGTAGAGATGATTAGTAGCCCCCCATATTTACACACCAGGTTCCGGTAGATAACATCGTTAAACATGTTTTCACAATCAATGAATAGAAATTACTTTGCTTGTTCTACCTTCTGAGAATTACTAAACATAGCTTTTTTCAGTACTTTGTCTGGCTGTAGTGAAAATATCTTCCTGTCAGCTTTTTTATACCAATCTGTGGCCCACTAACTACTCTAGAAATCGTGTCTCCCTGTTTCTGAATTTTTTCTTCTTTATGCCTTTTGACCAAGCGAAAGAACCTTTTTTTTTGAACAAACACATTTTCTGGTATTGAATGAATACCCTTGATAGTTAAAACTATATCCAAGTAACTTTTCTAGTTAACAAAATTTGATTCCGTTAGTTTGTTTTCTTTGAGTATTGAAGCGAGTGGGTTGAAAGCCATTTTAATCATAAAAATCACATAATTAAAATACTGTTAATTATGACGAGCAATATTTTGAATTTTTTTTAATTTGGTTTTCTCTACCATTTTAAAAAAAATTCGTCAGCAGCCTGGTATTTTGTGAATAACATGCCTCGATAGGAGGATGCCAAATATCCATCGTATATCCAAACAGGTCAATTCTTATTAATTTTACTATCTAGACAACTAATCCTGCCAAGTAAAATTAAATAACTGACACAGTTTCGGTCCAGTATATAATAGCAGCGACTCAGATGGAGAGGATACTATTTTGCATAGCTAAGTGTTAACCATCACCTAATCCCAAATCAATCGTTTCGCAATGAACCCTTCAGATGGAGAAGCGATATACACTAACAATTATTCAAAATTATCCATAAAGGAGGTTTGTAGTGATGATACCACAAGTAATCTATTCGATGGAGAGGAAGGCTTTACTGTCAATATACAGGGTTTAATTACATCGCCAACAAATAGTGATGCAGACCGTAGAATTTATCTGTGAATAAATTTTCTCTCCCACTTAAATTTTTAAAAATATTTTTAAGAGTTATAAATATTCGTTTAATTAAAATTAATTTATTAATTTTGAAAACCACACGATTCGAAAAAATCAAACATCTTTTCGTGTACACGATTCTAAAGATTCTGGTTTGTCAAACCATCTTTTCGTGTTTTAATATGCAACAAATAAAATTTAATAAATGTACAGTCTTTTTCTCTTTCGTTTTTAAATTAAGGTAGTGATTAAAGATATTTATTTATTTTATTTTTCGTTCTATATTTTTTGAAAAATAACAATTTATTTAGATTAAATATTTTTTTATTTAATTAATTCAAAATCTAGAATTAATTTTTACGTTTTTTCAAGATATTTGATTTTATAAAATATCATCGAAAACGTGATATTTTGTAAAAAATAAAATATCTAAAATTTTTCTATTTAATTAAAAAACTTTAATTAAAAAAATTTATTTTATTTTTCATTACAAAATATTTTAATTAAAATTAAATTTCTAAATTAATTAAATTAACATGATAAATAAAACAGACATATAACATTCACGCAGTTCATATATATATATAAACAGGATATGCATATGTCCTGGTTTAATGATCAAAGTGAAACGCTGAAGGGTTTCAGTCTCCTGTTGAAGATAAGCTGTAATAATTCATATTTGTGTCTGATTCTTGTATTCTGATTGTATCAGGATTTCCTAATACACTGTGACATACTAATATATCATATAATGGTCTTCAAATATATCAGATAAAAGATCAAACAACCCCAAAAAAACTAGAACCACCACTGGCCACTAGCCACCACCGGTGCCGCTCCCTCGTTACTTTGTTTTCGACGCTTTTTATAATGAAAAATAGCTCTCAAAAAGTAAAATTTTTTTGTCAAAAAATTATCTCGAAAGCTGCCCATAAAACAATTCAAAAAATTGCCCAAAAGTTGCCACCGCCGCCCCTAACAGCCGCCCATTTGATCTTTTTACGGTGGTCCTTTTGATCATGTTTTTTTTCTGAAAAATAGCTCAAATATCTAGGAACCCGTTGCTTCGAAGAATGCCTCGAAAATAGCCCCGAACCAACGTCGCGGTCGCCGCCGTTTACTGCCTATTTTGTGCACTATTTGGCCCAAATGTTTAATGATTTTTAGACAATTTTTAAGGTATATTTGCTGTTATTTTATGTCTAAAAAATTTCTTAAAAAAAGTCCCAAAAATGATCCGAAAAGACAGCAAAACCATCGCTGCCAAAGTCGTCGATGGTGGGCTATTTTTGCTATTTTTCTTGCTATTTTTGACTTATTTTTTGCCTATTTTAAATGTATAAATACTGCAAAAACTCACCAGAAACAAACTATTTTAAAATCGTTAAAACTTACCGCGATCCGTAGTCCGTCAAAACCCAAAACCACCGCCGGTGCCACCTCATGTTTTTCGTATTCTTGGATATTCAACCTGCTCTTAAATAATTTAAATAGATATTTAAGAACATAAAGCTAGCTATTACATTGATTCCTATGTCCCGAAAGCTCACATTCGATTATAGAAAAAACTTAATTTATCACGATCAACTCTCGTAATAAGAAAAAAAAAGCATCATCTAAACCATTCAATCAAATATGAAATAATAGGTGATCATAAAACTGGAATTAGAACGATTGTAAGACAAAATTAATACAGTTTTAAAACTAATCGGCCTCGATAAATCGTAAATAAAAAATAAAACAGCTCTGATACCAATTGTCGGAGGCAAAATAGCTAAGATCATTATTTTTGTAAATGATTTTCGGTAAAAAATTAACTGGATGGGAAAACGCCAAAACGGCTTCTAAATAAAATTTTTGATGATGAACGATCAAAATAAAACCCGTGCATACGAAGTTAGTTTTGAAGAATACCTTTTTACCAGTCGAATCTTTAACTAAGATTTGAATCCGAGTTGAAACTCCTGTCAGATCTTCTACTGTATTCTCTTATGCAATTTTCAGATAAAATGTGGGGTATAATCCTTTGAGAACTCGTATCGGCAGAACCAGGACAGCTTAGTCTTAGAAGACAAGTTATGAAACTGGTTCAACCTACCTGCATATTTATAGGGTTACTGCAGGGACGACCTGATGAGTAATTATGAGTAGGATTTTTAGTGGAACATAGACACGCATCAGCGATTTTCGCAATTAAGCAAATCTCATAGCGATATCGGCAATTATGAAAAACCAGCAACGGTTTCTGTAATTTTCATAAAACACTGAATTATAGTTCGCACCACTAAAGAACTGTAATTACACTCTAACCCATAATCTCATAACCAAGCTCTTATTATTAAATACTTAACATTTTTCGCCACGTTAAGATTTTTGATCGACATCTTGAAATTTCTTAAACCTTTCCGCTTAACTTATTTGACTGTTGGATAATCAAATCCATCTGTAGGGTTTGGTCCGGTCAAAACTTGTAAGCTTCCTTAAGAGAGTATCGTCAATCTCGATTTTTCAGGATGTGAATTCCGTCAATAATTAATATTCACCATATAAATAATACCGCTATCCAAGTCACCGAAAATATAAACCCATATAAGACCGTATATTCTAATAAATTAAAATAACAACTATTAAATATACGCAAATCAATAATTATTTCGAGATTAAGAGTATAAGCATTATTCATAATAATTTTGGGATGTGAATTAATTTATGTAGTCAGTATAAAATTAATTACCCTAATGTGCCATGATCAATACACACAAAGTGTACTAGCACAGAGAGTCGGAACAATAGATGACACTATTATCTATTTTTCATAACTAAGATAGGCCTACTAAAACTCTGTATTACAGTCGTATCGATGGTATGTCTATTTTCATCTAAACTGTGAATATAAAACTTATATTCTGCAATAACTTAAAATTTGATATTCTGTGTGTAAGCCGTAGTCTACACACTAGATTAATAACTATACAGGATAAAGGATATCCATGCATAATATTAAAGCAATGATATGCATACATTACTCATTATGATTATCATAAAATAAAAAATTAATTTTATTAAAATAAAAGTAAATAGTAAAAATATGATTTTCAGTATACCAACCCTAACGCTAGCCATCCACCATTTTTAAGTCTTCAAACAAGTAAGTAAATTCCTAAAAACCCTCAGTCGTTCTCTTACAAAAAAATCCCTCAACTCATCTTTATAAACACCTCTAAGAATAAGAATCTAAAAATTTATCAAAAAGGTATTGTAGGGCCAAAATAGGGGGCTGTTCATGTTTAGTTCATTGTTAGATATGGATGCATGTGGCTATTTTAGAGTTTAACTACTTATGTGTGTTCTGAAACTTTGATATTTATGTAAAAAGCACATGCATGAAAAGAAATGAAGCCAAATCTTGATACACCATAAGTTAGGACACCAAAACCCTAAAAGGCCTGATTTTTTTGGTTATTTTAAATTTCAACCCTGAACATTGATTTATCATAACTAATTGTAGAAAAATTATGTAAGTGTGATTCTTATGTTCAGACCTAGGTTTTGAAGTTATCTTTTATACAAAACTAATTTGAAGTGATTTAATTGGGTAGAACTAAAGATATACTATTTTTGCTAACGAGTGTCAGATTTTGATTACCGTGAATTGCAGACATAAAAATCCTAGGTTAGAATGAGAACCAAGCTTACGTTAAAATATAAAACTTGTAGACAACATGTTTATATTGTTGTTCACCAATGAGCCTAAAATATGGAGATTTGATAGGTTAAAACGCTTATCAAAATCACTGTTGTAAATCTGTGACTGACAGAGCTCTCTGTCACATGTTTTTTCATGACCTGAAACTAATATTTTTAGTGACCAAATCCAAAAGTAGTTTTCATGCAAAGAGTAGATAATATATTAAACTATTTAATGACCATAAATCAGACCTATATACCCTCGTATGGTCCCCTAACATGTTTGTACATCTTCTATTGTAACCAGGTTCTGCTGAACCTTCTATAGCTGACTGAATCCATTTTATAAAATGGCTAAAATCTTTAATTTGTTACCAATAACTAGCCTTAACACTAAACATGAAACTTGTAGGGGACACATTAAACTAGAACATTTCCAAAAATTTGACCCATAGCCCTTGACTTAATGTTCCAAAATCGATACCAACTGAGGCTCAAATTCTATACTTTTATCTTTAAAATGATAAATTGGTTTTTCTTAAATGAAATAAATGACCCATATACCTTAGGATCTAACGTTAGTGTTAAACATAAAAGTCGTAGAAAATAATTGTATCTAATTGGTGTCCAAAAATAAGAACTTAACTCCATGTCTAGGTACCCCAAAACACTATTTTGCTTTTTAATTTGACACTTGAACATTTACCTTAATTTGGTTAAGTGTATAACGCACGTCATATTGTGGGGCTTAAAAATATAGACTTTAATTAAATTATGTTGGATGATTGGTGTATGAAAATGATTATTTGATGATTAGAATTCATGTCGCTGAATTGAATCCACGTCTTATGAATTATAGCTTGTACTTCATATACTTATACTCCATGCATTAATGAGTTGTACCATATGCTATACCATGCTTAGATGCTATGCTATAAATAGTTGTACATGAGACGCATGCCACATTTCATGAGCATTATGATACTTACATCTTGGCATATCAGAGTCCCTTTTGTACCTGTCATTGTGGGTTGGGTTATTAAAAATGATTCCTTTTGTGGTTCTGAAGCTAAGGCGTCCCTGGTTGCCAATTTTGAAAAATAGTTTGGAAGATTGTTTATCATGAAAGGGGTTAGGCACCAAGAGTTCGTCACTAGCTTTTTAATTTTGGTAATTTAAACTTTGGGTTGTTGCCAAGCGTGCATCCTGGTCCTTAATGTGGAATTTTTGCGCATTATTTTTAGTTGGCCGGAGGATAAGGATGTTAACGGCATGCCCCCACGCCGTTGCCATTTTGTAGTAAAGCAGCTATGGTATGACGCCCGACAATGAATTTTTTAATTTGCAACGAGGTAAGGATAAGTTAGGTAATTAAATTCCCATCAAGTCTACTCTGAAAATTTTGGGTGTGGAATTTATGGCATGATTTTGGATATATGTCAGGTTGGGCACTTGCATCACATTCATTTGTATCACGTACCTGTATATTTGTTCTTATATATACTTACCTTGCCATAATTGTTGGAGGCAGGACTATCAAGATTTTTGTTTCTGCAAATGACTAACAGAAAAAATTAACTGGACGGGCAATCGCCAAAATGGGCTCCAGGTAAAACTTTTGATGACGAATGACCAAAACAAAACCCGTGCATCTGAAGTTAATTTAGAATAATACATTTTTAGCAGTTGAATCTTCAACTACGATTTCAATCCGAGTTGAAGCTTTTGTCAGATCTTCTACTGTATTTCCTTATGTGATTCTCGAATATAGTGTGGGCTATAATCCTCCGAGAACTCGTACCGACAGAACCAGGAGAGCTTTAGTCTTAGAAGACAAGTTATGAAACTGCATCAGCCTAGCCGCATATATATATGGCTACAGCAGGGACCTGTAGAGTAATTATGAGTAAAATTTCCTGTAGACACACAGACACGTATCAGCGGTTTCTGCAATTAAGCAAACCTCATAGCGGTATCTACAATTATGAAAAATCAGCAGCGATTTCTACAATTTTCATAAAATACTGAATTATAGTTCACACCATTAAAGAACTATAATTCCACTCTGACCCATAATCTTAAGACCATATAGTATTGAGCTCCTGTTATTAAATGCTTACCATTTCTCTCTATGTTAAGATTCTCGATACCTGCTAATTAAATTTAATTACTAATAATTTAATTTAATCAGTATCTTAATATTCCTTAAGTCCTTCTGCTTAACTTATTTAACCGTCGATAATCAAATCCACCTATAGGGTTTGGCCCGGTCAAAACTTATAAGCTTCCTTAAGGGGGTATCGTCAATTCTGATCTTTCGGAACGTGAATTCCATCAATAATTAATATTTGTCATATAAATAATACCACTATCCAACTCAACAGAAATATAAACCCATATAAGATCGCACCATCTAATAAATCAAAACAACGAATATTAAATATATGCAAATCAATAATTATTTGAGGATTAAGAGGATAAGTACTATTCATAATAACCTTGGGGTGTGAATTAATTTATATAGTTAGTATAAAATTAATTATCCAAAATGTCCTGTTTAATACACACAAAGTGTACTAGTATAGAGAGTCAGAACAATAGACGACGTTATTATCTATTTTTCGTAACCAAGACATGCCTACGAAAACTCTGTACTACAGTCGTACCAATAGTATGTCTATTTTTATCTAAATTGTGAACATAAAACTTATATTCTGCAAGAACTTAAAATCTGATCTTCTGTGTGCAAGTTCTACTCTACATACCAGATTAAATACTATACAGAATATCGAAAATCCATGCATAATATTAAAGAAATGATACACATACATTGCTCATAAAGATTCTCATAAAATAAAAAATTAAATTTATTAAAAAATAAAATTAAATACTAAAAATATAATTTTCAGTATACCAATCCTAACAATTTCCTACTTACACTCAAAGTCATGCTACCATACATCTGACTCTCATGCCCTCTACATGACTATCAAATGTCTTAGTCAATAAGCTCTTTGTAAAAGAATTTGCAAGGTTGTCTCCTGAAACAATCTTGGTTACAACAACATCACATCTCTGTATAATTTCTCGTATCAGGTGATACTTACGCTCAATGTGCTTGCCTTTCTTATGGACCATTCCTCCTTCGAGTTTGTAATTGCTCTGCTATTGTCACAATAAAGTGTAATAGCCAACTGAACTAAAGGTACCATATCTAGATCCAACAGAAAGTTCCTAAGCCAAATGGCTTCCTTGGCTACTTCAGAAGCTGCCACATACTCGGCCTCCATGGTGGAATCAGCAATGCAGGACTTCTTGATACTTCTCCAAGTTATAGTTCCACCTCCTATGGTAGACACAAATCTTGAGGTAGACTTACGGGAATTCCTGTCAGACTGAAAATCTATGTCTGTGTACCTCAAAGGTACTAGATTGGCTACTTGGTAAAGTAACATATACTCCTTAATTCTTTTCAGATATTTGATTATATTCTTTATCATAATCTAATACTTCTGTCCTAGGTTAGACTGATATCTGCTAACCATGCCAACGATAAAGCAGATGTCGGGTTTAGTGTAAAGCATAGCATACATGAGACTTCTTATTACCGAAGCATAAGGAACCACTTTCAACTTCTCTATCTCATCAGGTATCTTAGGACACTAATTCTTGGATATAGTGATTCCATGCCTGAAAGGGAGAAACCATTTCTTGGAATTCTACATGCTAAAATGAGCAAGAATATTATCGATATATTTTTCTTGTGATAAGCTCATCATCCTTTGTTTCTGATCTCTCACAAGCTTGATCTCAATGATGTGACTGGCTCCTCCCAAGTCCTTCATATCGAACTTTCCAGATAACCATACTTTAACCGTAGATAATGCCCCACATCGCTTCCGATGAGCAAGTTATTGTCTACATAAAGTACTAGAAAGATCACAACGTTTCTGTTATGCTTCTTGTACACACATGACTCATCTGGACTTTGATCAAAACTATAAGACTTAATGGCTTTATCAAACCGAGTGTTCCAAGATCTCGATACCTGCTTAAGTCCATAAATAGATCTCTTAAGTTTACACAACATGTGTTCTTGGCCCTTTGTAATGAATTCATCTAGTTGTATCATATGGATACACTCGTCAAGACTTCCGTTAAGGAAAGCTGTCTTGACGTCTATTTGCCAGATTTTGTAATCAAAATGAGCGGCAATAGATAAGAGAATCTGGATAGACTTAAGTATGGCTACCGACGAAAATGTTTTCTCATAATCGATCCATTCTTTCTGAGTGAACCCTTTAGCAATAAGCTCAGCTTTGAAGGTTTTAACCTTTCTGTCTGCTCCTCTCTTCCTCTTTCAGATCCACTTGCATCCAATTAATTTTATCCATTCCAGTAGTTCTATAAATTCTCAGATCTGATTAGAATACATAGATTCCATCTCTGAATTCATAGCCTTTTACCAAAGATTTGCATCTTTATCTTGAAGTGCTTCATTATAGTACAAGGTTCGGTATCTAGTTCTGTCGGGATCCTGTCAAAAAATTCTCCCAAGAACATATACCGGTCAGGTTGATAAAAAATCCTCCCACTACAATGAGGCACTATTTGTGTCTGTGTACTAGCAGTAACACGCTGTGCAAAATCAGAATCCTGTGCATCAGCACCCTGTTCTTGATTTGCACATGTCCCGATAATCCACCTACTACGACGAGGTAATGAGATATCAGTGACTTGTTCTTTCATTCTACGAGTATTTTTTCTCAGTTCTTCTAGAACAATATTACTTTTGGGCATGTGATCTATAATATAATCTTCTTCCAAGAATCGAGTATTGGTGCTAACAATGACCTTATGATCCTTAGAATTATAAAATAGACCACTCTTCGTTCTCTTGGGATACCTTACAAAGAAACAGACTTCTGTCCTTGGTTCCAATTTACTCGCGTTCCCTTTCAGCATATGTGCTGGACACCCCAAAATCCGAATGTGTTTCAGACTAGACTTATGCCCTATCCATAATTTTGTGGGAGTAAAAGGTACTAACTTAGAAGGTACCAAGTTCAGAATGTAAGCCGCTGTTTCTAAAGCGAGTCTCCAAAATAAATCAGGTAAACCTGAATAACTTATCATGGATCTTACCATTTCTATAAGAGTCCTATTCCTTCTTTCTGCTGCACCATTCTGCTACGGAGTGCCAGGTGCAGTTAACTATGATGTAATCCCCTCTGATGATAAGTAGTCATTAAACTCTCCAAAGAGGTATTCCCCACTACGATCGGATCGTAGCGATTTGATACTTTTACCCAGACACTTCTTCACCTCCGTCTTGAATTCTTTGAGTTTCTCAAAGCATTCAAACTTACGGTGTATCAAGTAAATATATCCATACCTTGAGTAGTCATCAATGAAACTAACAAAATACTCAAAGCCACCTCTAGCCAAAATTATCATAGGATCACACACATCAGAATGAACCAGCTCTAACGATTCTTTAACTCTATAGCATTTGGCCGAAAAGGGCCTCTTGGTAATCTTACCTTCTAAGCAAGATTCACAGACTAGAAGTGCCTTCACTTCTAATGAACTCAAAAGTACATCTGCTACCAGTCTATTTATTTATTTTTAGATTAATATGACCCAAGCGTAAGTGCCAAAGAAACGTTTGGTTCATTAAAAAAGAAAATTTTCTCTTATATGGTAATATAGATGTATTATTCATTTCAGTCAATTGTAGTGTAGGAGAGATTGGAGTAATAATATAAAGATCATCCACCAATGTGCCAGGACAGATAACCCATTTATTATCCTTAATAACCACAGAATTATTAAAATAAACCAAATATCCGTCTTCAGTCAATTCAGAAACGAAAACTAAGTTTCTTCTAATGACAGGTACAAAAAGACAATCACTCAAATATTAAAACCCGATATCTATCAAAACTGAGAGTGACATCTCCTACTGTAATTGTTGTTACCTTTGTATTATTGCCCATATGCAGGTAAATTTTTTTATCACTAAGTTGTCAAGTTTTTTAGAACCCCTATAATGAATTGTAGACATGATTAGTGGCTCGCGTATCTACACACTAGGTACTGGTAGATAACACCACTAAACATGTTTCCATAACTAGTGAACAGAAATTATCCTGTATGTTCTGCTTTCTGAGAAATACTGGACATAGATTTTTCTAGTGCCGGGTCTAGTTGTAGTGAAAACATCTGCATTTGGCTTTTTCACACTAGTCCGTAGCCCACTAACTACCCTGAAAACCGTGTCTCCCTATTTCTAAAACTTTTTCTTCTTTATGCCTTTCGACTAGAGGAAGAACATTTTTTAGAAACAAACACATTTTATGGTATTGAAAGAATACTATTTGTAGTTAAAATTATATCTAAGTTACATTTCTAGTTAATAAAATTCAGTCCCGTTAGTTTGTTTTCTTTGAGTATTAAAGCGAGTTGGTTGAAAGCCATTTTAATCATGTGAATTATATAATTAAAAAAAATCGTTAATTATGATTAGCAAAACTTTGAATTTAATTTAATTTGGTTCCTTCTATTATTTTAAAATTAATTCACCAGCAGCCTGACAACATGAGAATAGCATGGCTCTATGGGAGGACGTCTACAATCTTTCATAAGACCAGATAGACCAATTTTATTTTAATTTTACTATCTAGGCAACTGACCCCACTAAGTAAAATTAAATAGCTGACATAGTTTCGATCTAGTATATAATAGTAGTGACTCAGATGGAGAGAATGCTATTATATACAGCTAAGTGTTAACCATCATCTAATACCAAATTAATCACTTCGCAATGAACCCTTCTGATGGAGAAGTGATCCACACTAACAATTATTCAGAATTATCCATAAAGGAGATTTGTACTGGCGATACCGCAATTAATCTGTCCGTTGGGGAGGAAAGTCTTACTGTCGACACGTAGAGTTTAATTGCATCACCTACAAACTGGTGATGGGGACTGCGAGATTTCTCCGTGAATAAATTTCTTCTCTCACTTAGATTTTTAAAATATTTTTAAGGGTTATAAAAATTCGTTTAATTAAAATAAATTTATTAATTTCGAAAACACACGATCTGAAAGAATCAAACTTCATCCCATGTACATGATTTCAAAGATATTGGTTTATCAAACCATCTTTTTGTATTTAAATACATAACAAATAAAATTTAATAAATGCACAGTTTTTTCTCCAGCTTTTCAGTTAAGGTAGTGATTAAAGATATTTATTTATTTTAATTTTTGTTTCACATTTTTAAAAAAATAATAATTTATCTCGATTAAACATTTTTTCACTTAATTAATTCAAAATTTGAAATTAATTCTCACGTTATTCCAAGATATTCGATTTTAAAAAAAAATCATCTTCAACGTAATATTTTGCAAAAAATAAAATATCTAAAAAAAATTTATTTAATTAAAACTAATTAATTAAAACAAACATAATTTTATTTTATATTACAAAATATTTTAATTAAAACTGAATTTTAGAATTAATTAAATTAATAAAATAAATAAAATAGATATGCAATCATCCGCGCAGTGTGTAT
>JAOTRH010443366.1:0-32260 GCA_034768845.1 Heliamphora exappendiculata
CTTAAGGGGGGGGGGGGGGAGGGCGAGTTGTGAGACCCGAACCCATCTCTTTTTAGATCTATATATATGTTGATACGTTTCTTTCCATATATGCGGGGGTTCAGTTTTGGTTGCCTTTTCAGCTTTCTCTCCCAGCCACGACCGCTCGAGCAGTGGGTAGCTCGCTCGAGCGGGCTGGTGGCAGAGTATTGGTTCGAGATGTGACCACTCGAGCAGTGGGTGTGCGCTCGAGTGGGGTGGTGCCAAAGCGTGGCTCGGACTGGGGTTCGCTCGAGCGGTGGTGTGGCAGGGCCTATGTCAGCAAGGGGTCCGCTCGAGCGGTGCTTGGGCGCTCGAGCGGTTGGTCTTGGGCACGAATTTCAGCATAAGGTAATAAATATCTTTTAAGGCTCAAAATATCCATTTTCAAGCAAATCTCTTTCTCTCCACCTTTTCTCTACCTTCTCTCTAGCTTTCGGGAGGCCTAGGGCTTAGTTTTTCGCTAACGGATAGCAGATCCTTGTTGTCGGCGACGTGAGCTTCACATCCATCTGGAAGGAATCTCATTCTGACGAGGTTGGATTTTAAGGCGTCGAGCTTTTAGCTCTTTGAGGTGGGATTCTAGACCTACTGCTATTAAAAGGGTGCCATATGTAATTATACTTGCTTTCACCGGGTAGAAATGCATGAAATGCTGTTTACATGTTTTTAACCTTGGTTTATGGGTAAAAGTGGGTTTTGTGCCTTTTCTCGATTTTATACATGATTCGGATGTGTTGAGATCCCTGGTTTTCAAATGGAGCTTGAAAACAAGGAGTTTTTATAAAAGACATGTTTGTGGAGGTTTGGAGCTAACCCTTGGGGTTGAGTCTCAGTTTTACTAAACATATGTTGTTACATGCTTGTAGATCTCCATATTGATGGATGGGATTCCTTTTATATACATGCGATGTAAAACTGTTTTACGAGTTTTCTTAAATGTTATCCATAGAAGTACTGTGACAGTGGGTTTGGTTGAGTTGGGCTTCCATTACTTCTCGGTATAAGTCCAGAAACGTGCGCAACGTAAGTGCTCTATACCTTCAGGTTAGTCCCCGTAAATTGAGTGATTGGGTGCTTTGTACCCTCGGACTCAGGTCCCGTAAATTAAGCAATAGGGCTCTGTACCTTCGGGTTGGATCCCGTAAATTGAGTAGTTTGTGGGTGCTCTGGACCCTCAGGCTTGACCCGTAAATTGAGCAGTTACATTGTCGTGACTCCGTATAGAACTTGTCATTATCAAGCCTGTGGGCCTAGGGTAATGGACGAGAGTCTATAGTTGTTACCTTTGTCGGTATGGCAGAGTCGGTACGTAGGATCTCAATTGTCTGTGTTCTCGTCATCTGTGTGACTCGGGTGGAGAAAAACTGTTTATCGCTTTATTTTCCTCGGTTGTGTGTTCTGAGTGGGAAAATAATATTTTGATTTCGGTTGTATTATCCAGGTGAACAAAGATCATGTTCTTATTACTATTTCATTACAACTTTCCCTTAACGGTGGCATGATATATGTTAAGATGATATGTGTAGTTTGAAGGATGAAAAAATGTGAGTTTTATGACATAAAACTATTCCTTTTTTGAGGCCCGTGTTGGCTTGGTGGAAAACTTGTGATTTTTGAGAGAAAAACCCTTTTTGGCTCCTGTAGTTGAGCCTGTGTGTGTATAATTGCAGTGCCTGCTTTACAGCTTTATTGTCTTTTCCTATTGGACTTTGGCTCACGGTGTAGAATTTTGCTATAAAAACATTTTCAGGTGACCACGTGGAGTTGACCTAGAAGCTTGTGGTGATGGAGAGCTTGCTGTAGTTTTCCTATTTTGGGACATGTACTTATACATGTGTTGCCTGTTTCAGAAGGCTGGTTTTGTACGCCTTTCGGCGATATATTTATCCACGTATGAGTTTGCATGATTTTTGTTTATGAGAGATAAACTTGGGGATCTTTATCCAAATGTTGTAATATATTATAGTTGATGATGTTCCAACTGCAAATCTTTTTATTCAAACGGTGTTTGGGTGGGCGTTCGCGTGACCCTGGTATTTGGGGCGTGACAGGTTTGAGGGACTTTCCCGAGGTATCTAGGTCTGATTTTTGGATATCAAGTAGCTCAATATGTTACCTACAATATCCATGTAGACCACTGGTTGAGTAGGTCACTAAAAATAGGGGTTTTGGCTATACAAAAATATGTGACAGAAATGTTCTTTAAGGGCTGAAACACAATAGAAAGTTTCAAATGGGTTTTGACCTCCCAAACCTCAATATTTGGTGCTCTGTTTTGGTGGATAGTTAGATATATATGTTATCTACAACTTTTGTGTTTTGGCCAAAGCTCGGATCTCATTGTAAACTAGGGTTTTAGGTCGGTATTGTCCACTAGTTGGAAAACGACACACTTTGGTAAAATTTTAATATCTCGGGTTCTACTTACTCAAATGAGTTGGAACCAGCTTTGAATAAAAGATAACACAAATAGATAAATCTGGACATAAAGAACATGCTTAGATTAATATTCTACGTTGAGTTATGGAGTTCTAAATATCAAGGCAGAAACATTCAAGTCCTCAAAAATTAGGTCCTTATAAGTTCAAGTCTTCTACTTATGATATGTCAAGGTTTTGTTCCATTTCTTTGTATGCTTGTGTTTTAGGCATGAATATCAAGGTTCCATAACAATTTTAAGTCATCAAGCTCAAAAATAACAACACACAACCACATCTCATATTATTCAAAAACATAATAGCCCCTATTTCTCAACTGCAATGCCTTTTCAGTTTGTTTTCAGTTCTTGATTTTTGAAGTGTTTAAAGAGATGAGTTGAGGGATATTTTGGGTGATATTAGACATAAGGCTTAAAGATTTTACTTACTTTTTTAGAAAGATCAATTAAGGGTGGATGGTGGATTAGAACTTGGCTTTAGGAAAACACTCATTGATTCCTTCTTCTTCTCCTTCTTTCTCTTTCTTTTTCTCCCAAGTCTTGAAGAACACCTCGAGAACACTCAATCTGATTTCTCTCCTCTCTAGACCAGAAATAATGAAGGGGGAAAGAAGGTTTTTGGCTTAGTTTATATAGGAAAGGCTAGGAAACACATCGATGTAAATTTTAAGTCCTTTTTCTTTTATATCACATCGGTGATGTGATTTGGTACAATGTTTGAGAGATATACATCAGATTTAGGATAGGGAATACAGCTATGGGTTAGTTTGGGAGACAAAAATTTAACCCCACATCAATCTTGGGGTTTTACCTAGATTTACGTGGCCTTTTGTACAAAAAAATGCTTTAAAAGTTAATTTGATGTATCTTTTTAGTATCTTTTCCTACTTAAACTTATTATTTTAGTATTCTTATAATAAATTTAGTATTCCCATGAATTATCATTGTTTTCATAGTAATTGATTAAATAGATGTAGTCTTTTAAGTCAAATTAAGCTAGTTTGATTAAATATGGGTTTTGAACTTATTTTAGTGTGTATGAATTTTAATAACGATTTGTTTTATTTTGTTAGCCAATAATATCATATTATTATGTATATTACTTGTTCAATAAGTGTTGGATCATTATAATGCTTGATTTGATACATTTTTCATCTTTTTAAGCTTAAAAGAAAGCAAAAAGCTACTTTTTAGCACAACTCTCTAGGTGGCCAGCCACTAAGGGGCATTTTTGTCATTTTTGATGTTATTTTGTCTTTTTCTACTTAATTATACTTAAATCCTTGATTTAGAGTGTCCATATGTTAAAATTTAGATTTTTAAGACTTTTTGTTGTACTAAGGGTAAAATGGTCATTTTACCCTAATTATGAGGATTTTTGATTTTTAATTTATTATTTCATGATAATTACTTAATTTAGAATATTGGGAGACTCTCCGGGTGTTAAGGTTTTGTTGCTTTTGTTTTGGACCCTTTTAGGGTTCTCGGTCAAACTTAAGGTTTTCGAGTCAAGTTAGGATTTCGAATCTCTTTCGTGCTCTATGCCCTTGTGGGCTATTCATCACTAATACTAGGGTTTGAGCTGGGTCATTACACGGGTCGTTACAAACTGGGTTGTTACAACTAGGGTCCGAACCTAGTCGTTACAAATTACCCCCTTAAACAAATTTCGTCCCCAAAATTTCTTCATGTGCTTCATCGTGTGATAGGTTAAGGATGATTTACTAGCATTGTGCCTTCTCGTCTTCAAGTTGGCTTTCTCACTTATGTGGTGGTACCTTAGAGTTTATATTGACAGAGTCACTTTTCTTTCAGAGTACCTTGCTTTGGATCTCTACTAAGCTCTCCTCGAAATTACGTCCTTGTATTCACATACAATTCATGGTAACTCGGTGGCTGACAGGGCGTTTGTATCTACAAGCATATAAGCTAATCTTCCATTTAAGTTACTTATTCTACACACTTTTGCGTTACTCAGTGTCAGGGTTTCACGTCGTTCTCCTTGAAACTGTACCGTAGTGCCATTCTCTACTCGTGCCTATATCTTCTTCTGTCAGCAATCGATGATAGCGTGATGTCCGGAGAGCTAGTCCATTTCGAGAATCATGTCGTATTCGTTAAAATCCATGTCTCGCAGGTTGCATGGCATAAGGGTGTCAGTACTCTCAATGTGCACATTCTACAAATAAAGTTTACTCGCGTGTGGTATTCTAAGGGTGTATGCTGCTTAGAGTTAGATCAAACACAATGGGTTCCAAGGGAAAAGATTTCATACATGCCAAGATATGAAAGAATGGGATGCTCTAGGATCAAACAACCCTTTTATTAAGATATTAAATAGCACGAACATACATTGCATAACTTGGGTGCCTTCTACTTCCTCCTCTTGCAAAGCAAAGATGCGTCCTCCCTAAGGCCTCTGATTTTTGTTAAGCAGTGGTCTTCCCTTTCTATTTTGTTGGTTAGTTGCTAATCAGGCGACCGAAACTGGCTGCGAATACTTTAGTGGCTGATTCTCCTATTGATATGGCTTCTTTGGAACGAATACTCGGTTACTTTTTACTGGTCCTCTAGAGCTAGTGTTTCCTTTCTTCTAGTTCCAAATCTTTCTTGAATCAGCCAAATCGATTTCGACGAGCAAGGTGGCCCGAATTAGAATATGTGTGGATAAAATCATCGAACTTTGACCGCGTAGTCCCATGTTACTTCCAAGTTCCGTATCATTTCAATTGTACTTCCACGTGCCACACTCCTGCTGTTCCCATGCGAGCTTTTTTAGTGATGGCGGTAAGAACCTTCGTATAGGTCTTCGTTAAAGATGTTGCATGAGCCCCTACTTAGCAGTTCTTGCAGTCGGGGCTATTGATCTTCAAAACACATTATGCGCGGACGTTGGCAGACATTTTGTGTTATGACTCTAGGTAGAGATTTACTTTGCGACTTGATGATGTGCCAGGTGGTTCTTTTAAGGATGTGCACGATCCAAGTTCCTCTTGAATGCGCTAAACTCTAATAACTATCGTTTCTCATTGATCTAAATCTCAGGAGGGGCAACCTGGGGCGGCAAGTGGACAAGCCTTTAGCCGAGGATTTTGAATAGTGCACTAGACTGGACAAAATATGGATGGAGGTTTAAATGGCTTAGGGAAGGTGAATAAGTCCTTTACCGAGATTCAAAGAAAGATTCCCAAATGGTTTAAAAGATAGGTTGTATGAGGTCAAATGGTGACGGTTAAGCCAGTCACCGTTGACACAAATTGATGAGTGGTCATTTGGGGTTCACATGTAGGTGAAACAAGGGGAGGACAGTGAACAATACTTAAATAAGTGTCCTTAGAACTAATCCAATACAATCAGATTCTGATAAAGAGATGTTAAGTAATGGGCATCCAAACTAGATATTTTTCCTAAATTTACGTCGGCCTAACGTACTTCAATTCAAGCATCCAAGTCTACTTCCCCGATAAAGATTTCAAGAGTGTATAAAGAATTCACAAAATCACTACAACAGATAGTGGTTTCAAAATCAAGAGAAAATGAACGTTGGAAAAAGATTTTATCAATGTCGAATGTTTGGAACGGGTAATTAACAAAGAATTAATATCGAGTTCTACAAAAGAAGAGTTAGTTCAAGGATGATGGCTTGAATTGGAGGAGAATCAAATGCGAATACCAGTCATTATCGAAGCATGAAAACTTGAGAACAAGGGTATTTTCTAGGATTGAATTTCTAATAGGGTTACCGACAAGACTTGGGTGCATAACGGTCACTGACGAACAACACTTGACGTTACCGTTGAGTACTGATGATATAAAAAGGAAGTACATACAAAAGAACTTCAAAAATTTGACACAAGGGCTTGGGGTAAATGAGAAAATGACTTATAAGGATGAAGTTGCAAGATTTTAACAGTGGCTCTCAAGGTGAAATCTGAAACTTCTCCTAGTGCGTACTCCTGTCTACGCCCCTTAAAATAAGATTACCCGTTGCATGAATCTCCGATCTTTGATCTCGATACTGTTACTCGTCCTTCGCATGTAGATTCCTAGCTGCTTCTGATCCTTTAATGTCCTAACACGACTCACTATAAAACTTAGATGTAGCAAATTTTAGTTTGTATAATATATAGATGATAATAATAATTAATACAATACATCCTATAGAGCTCCAACGCGACAGAATGCATGGTTTCCCATAACCCAAGGCCTGAAGGTTCACTAAACCTAGGCTATAATACCAACTTTGACGCCACGTCCTCCGGGCATGTCGGGACATATATAAATATAAATAAAGGGATATTCTAGCCATTCATTCATATTTACATACCTTAAATATTACATCATGAAGGAGTTTGAACTGATTAAAGGTACATAATGATTACATAATGAATACAGTTTCACCAAGGATTCAACAAAAAGTACAATGGGGCCGTGGAAAACTGAACAAAAAGAACAAAAGCATGAACACTCAATTCTTCAGCTAGCATTGCTGGGGTCTAGTAGCTCCTACCACTCACCTTGTTCTTCAAAACCTTCATTTTCACCAGGGGCGACTTCCTTAAAGAATTCCTCCTTCTCACCTATGGCACGAATGTCATGTGCCAAACCCTAGAAGAAATGTAACGACCCAGTTTGGACCCTAGTTGTAACAACCTAATTTGTAATGACCCGTGTAGTGATTCAACTCAAACCCTAGTATTAGCGACGATAAGCCGATAAGATCTTAGGTCACTAGAAGATCAAAAACCCTAACTCGGCTCGAAAATCGTAATTCGATCCGAAAAACCCTAAAGAGACCAAATGCTCAGAGGAAAACCCCTAATATTTAGAGAAAACTCCTAACATCCTAAATTAAGTAATTAATATGAAATATTAGATTAAAAATTAAAATTTCTCATAATTAAAGTAAAATAACCATTTTGCCCATAGTATAGCAAAAAGTCTTAAAAATTTAAAATTTGACTCATGGACACCCTAAATCAGATATTTAAATACAATTAAGTAACAAAGGACAAAATACATCAATAAATGACAAAATGCCCCTAGTGGCCAGCCACATTGGGATGTGTGCACAAAAAGTCACATCTTGCCTTTTTAAGCTTTAAAAATGAGAAAAAATTGTACAAATCAAGCATTATTATGATCTAAGATTTTTTATACGAACAATATACATACCACTATAATATTATAGACCAACCAAAGAAAACAAATCATTATTAAAGTTCTTACACACGTAAATAAGTCAAAAGTCGCATCTAGTAAAAATAAGTTAAAGTAGTTTAACTTACATTTAAACAATTGATTGTTGTCAACATCTTTATAAACTATAATAATAATAATAACACTAAAATAATTCATTTTAGTAAGTTAGAAGACCAAAAAGATACTTCAAATCAATTTTAAGAATACTTTCTTAAACAATTTAGTGCAAAAATACAATTAAATAAGCAATTAAGCTTAAATTTGAGCACATAAACCAACCAAATAGTCCCTTAGCCAACATCCTCTCTTCCCATCTGCAAAATTCAGATTTCAAAATGCCTTAAAAGGAGAACCACCTACCATGCAACCAATCACGAATTAGAAAAATTCAAAATTATCTCAACTAGCATCATTATTCCACTATATCCTTTTCCTATAAAAATAAGACATAAACCACCTCTCCCCTTCTTTATATTTTGGTTGAGAGAGTGAAAGAGCACCAAAAAGTATTCCAAGTTTTCTAGAGAAGGAAGAAGAAAGAAGCAGAGAGAAGGAGGAGCCAAGGAGGATCTACGGAGGAGTTAGGAGATTTGACAATGCCAAGTCCTAATCTACCATCTTGTGAGACCCTGACCCATTTTCTTTTTTGGAGTTTTTCGACGCGCGTTTAGTGTTTTTGTTGGCACATATTTATATGCATTTTAATGCATGATCAGGCTTAGATATGCATGAGAGGTTAGTTCCCTGGGCTGTTGGCCGTTGTGGCGTGGGTTTAAAAAAAAAGATATTTTCTGGTGAGCCTATAAATATCTTCCTTTAGATATTTTTGTTTAAAATATCTTTTCCTTCCTCTCTCTAGCTTTTGAACCCATCCAAGTGCTCTGCTTTCTCCCTAACTTCTTGGGGGCTCAGGACTCGGTTTTTAACGATCCAACAGCGGATCATTGCTATTGGCAAGGTGGGCAACGCTTTCATCCAGACAGAATTTTAATTCGACGAAGTTCATTTTTGCACGAGGATCGAGACGTTGAGTTTTTAACTCACCGAGGTAGGATTCTAGACTCTCATGTCTTATAAGGGTGCTACGTGTAATCGTGTGTGTTTTTACCAGTTAAAAATACATGAAAAACCGATTTATGTTTTGAAAAAAAATGGGTTTTGGGTTGAAAAGGGGTTTTGTGTTGATTTCGGTGGATGGAATCGGGTTTTGAGTTTTTCTTTCGAGATTTTGTGGTAGCTTCGCGCTTGGGTACATCCGAGGGTGTTGAGAATGTGTTTGGAGGCTTCGATTTGTGGTTGAGATAGTGGTTTGTGTGTGTTTGAGAGTTTGGGGGCTTAGAACTCAAGAACAGGAAAAATCTGGATTTTTCTCGGGTGGTAGCTCGCTCGAGCGCCCGATGTCCGCTCGAGCGGACTGGCTGCACAGGGCCATTTTCTTTTGATGATATATCCCTCATTTGGACTTGGAATTGGGTCGTTCTTGTACTCAAATTAAAGCCCCAGGAGTCTTCTTTCCAATAAAATTTCTCTCACAAGAAAATTCTTTTTGTAGAAAAAATTATGATCAAAATAGTGAGGGTGTGTCAAAACTTCCAAACTATTTTCCATCCGTGTTGGCCGTGTTGGCCATGTGGGGGTTCGTGTTTGCCGTGTTGGGCGTGTGGGAGCCCGTGTTGGTTGTGTTGGGGCCTTAGGGGTTTCTTTTGGTTGTGTGGTGGCCTCTTGGTCGATTGGATTATGGGGCTCGATCGACTGTTCTCCTCTACTAATTTTTAGTTGATTGGATTATGGGGTCCTGTCAATTGAAGTCACGGAGAGGGTGTTGATCATTTCATGCGGGGTGTTGGTGCACGGTTGAGTGCGTGGTGGTTGGTGCATCGTTGGGTGCTGGATGTATTGGGTCCGGTGTTATTCTAGAGATGGGGTCTTGGTGAGAACCATTTTGTGGGAGGTTTGTGTTGGCTTTTGGTTAGGTTGTGTTTTGTATGTTTGTTGTTTGTGTTGGGCGCGTGTGGGCATCGTGGGTCTGTATTGGGTGTATGATGTGTATGGTTAGATGCGGGTATTTTGTGCACGGTTATGCATGTGGTGGTTCGTGCATCGTTGCATGCAAGGGTTTGGTTTTGTTTCTTGGTTTGGGTTTCCTCCCAACGTTGACTGCTCGAGCGGTGGTTGTGCACTCGAGTGGAGTTGTGGAAGTGTGCTATGTCGGTAGGGAACTGCTCGAGCGGTAGTTGAGCACTTGAGCGCTTGGGCTGTGTTGAGTTCCGGGTTAGGTTTTAGTTTTTGGTTTTCTGTATCGTTGGTTGTCCCGGTGAGGGTACAGGTCGTTCGAGTGAGCGGATGACGGTGTTTGTGGCATGTGATGTCGTGTTGAGTGGTGGGGCGCCTTTATGTGAAACGTCGTGGTTATACGTGTTTTCATGATTATAGAACTGTAATTAGTTTTCTTCTTCCACGTTGTAGGACGAATATGTGGTCCTATGTGGTCATATGTGATCTTATGATTTTTATTTGTGCATGAGTTGCACTGGTTAAAGCTCTGGCTTTAAAGATGCATATGTGGGGCGGAATTGGTCCCTTGGTGAAAGTCTATAAAGTTGCATATGAGGGGCGGATAGTGGTCATAAAGTGAAAGTCCGTAATGATATTCGTTAGCTCTGGTCAACAAGGCATTAGTTAGGGCAGATAATGATCCTACGATGAAAGTCTGTGAAGATGCGTGAGCTGTGCAGGTTGCGTGTGTCGCGTGAGTTGCATGTGTTGCATAGGTTAACTCCGATTAACGATGTAATGGTTGGGGCTATGGTCCTTTGGTGAGAGTCTGAGAAAATCCTTGTGATAAGTGTGTACCTTCATGTTTCTGTAGAACAGGTATTGTGGCTTGTAAGAGCCGGTTATATGTATCATGGATTGCATGTACTGCATTGTGGGACGGATAAAACCAATTTTAAATTATTTTTAAGACTCGTGTGAATCGCGATCTAAAAACCCTTTTTCAACTACTTTAAGGGCTCCTGTGTGTGAGTCAAAGATGGTTTGTATCCTCACTTTCCCGTTGCATGTGAAAACTCATTTTGAAGGCTTGAAAGAGAGTCAAAAACTACACCTCGTTTTCCTAGCATGTTTAGCTTATACTCCATGTGCTGTCTACTTTTTGCTGAGCTTTGGCTCACGGTGTGGGATTTGAAATATTTTTCAGGTACTGATCACTCAGGTTGATCTGGAGGTGCCGGAGGGGCGGAAGATCTCTAGTCTTCCTTTTTGCTCATTTTTAAACATGTATGCTGTAACATGTTTTCTGGCTTTGGGGCCGTGCAATGTAAGCCAGTTGGTGATTATATACAATTGCATGTATGTTTTATTTTTAGAGTGTATTCTCAGTTGGGTGAAATATTCGGTTGCTTGTGGGTGTTTCACGTGACCCGAAGTTTGGGGCTTGACAGAATGGTATGAGAGCTCTGGGTTCGAATACCTAGAGCCGTGGGAAGAGGTTGCGTCACCGTGTGTGGTTAATTGCGTGTACTTGATTGCATGTGTTTAGATGCTTTGATAACATGAACGTGTTAGCATGTTAAGCATGAGAATGAAGTGTATATGTGAGCATGGGGGTTAAACCTTAGGATTGATTAGTCTTATCTTTGGGCATTTGGATTAACGAACTTGGGAGCCAAGTTAGAAACGCGTTTAGCTTACGTGATTTCTAACCGGGAATCTGAGTAGGTTGTCTAGATTGACGTGTCATTCTTGTCGGTTCTCCTCGGTATGTGGAGTTTGTTTAGTATGAACCTATGTGGCTATGTGTTGGCATGCTTATATGCTTAGTGTTTATGTTCATACGGCATGTTGCATCTTGTGTTCTGTCTTTCCGTTCATATAGACATGATGTTTGGGTGGAGAGGGCGAGGCTGTGTTCGAGGCCGTGACCATAGGTTTGGAGTTGGTGGTGGACTCCGTGGGTGGTGTGTTGTGTTGAGACAGCGGTTGGTGAGGATGTGAGGTTGGGGTGAGTTGGTAAATCCAGTGTTGTTGAGATCATCAGGCGTTGTTTAGGATATCTGACCTTGTTGGACTATATCCTAAGAATGGTTTGTCTGACCATCTCTCATTCTTGTGTCGATCGTGATCGACAGGTTATTTCCTTTTGACCTTGTGTTGAATTTTGGGGACAAAATGCTTTTAAGGGGGTAGAGTTGTGAGATCCTGACCCGTTTTCTTTTTTTGCGTTTTTCGATAAGCGTTTAATGTTTTCGTTGCTGCATGTCTATATGTGTGTTTTAATGTATGATCGGGCTTAGATATGCTTGTGGGGTTAGTTCCCGAGGTTGTTGGCCGTTGTGATGCGAGTTTCAAAAAAAAAAGATATTTTCTGGCGAGCCTATAAATATCTTCCTTTGGATATTTTTGTTCAAAATATCTTTTCCTTCCTCTCTCTAGCTTTTGAACCAACCCAAACGCTCTACCTTCTCTCTAACTTCTTGGGGGCTCAGGGCTCGATTTTCGATGAGCCAACAGTGGATTCTTACTATTGGCACGGTGGGCTACGCTTTCGTCCAAACAGAATTTCAGTTCGGCAAAGTTTATTTTTCAATGTGGATCAAGAGGTTGAGTTTTTGACTCACCGAGGTAGGATCCTAGACTCTAATGTCTTATAAGGGTGCTACATGTAATCATGTGTGTTTTTACTAGTTAAAAATGCATGAAAACCGATTTATGTTTTGAAAAAAATGGGTTTTGGCTTGAAAAGGGGTTTTGTGTTGATTTCGGTGGATGGAATCTGGTTTTGAGTTTTCCTTTCGAGCTTTTGTTGTAGCTTCGGGTTTGGGCACGTAAGAGGGTGTCGAGAATGTGTTTGGAGGTTTCAATTTGTGGTTGAGATAGTGGTCGGTGTGTGTTTGAGAGTTTGGGGGCTTAGAACTCAAGAACAGGGAAAATTTAGGTTTTTCTCGGGTGGTAGCTCGCTCAAGCGCCCGATATCCGCTCGAGCAGACTAGCTAGGCAGGACCGTATTGTTTTGATGATGTCTCCCTCGTTCGGATATGGAATTGGGTCGTTCTTGTACTCAAATTGAAGACCCGAAAGTCGTCTTTCCAATGACACCTCTCTAACAAGAAAAATCATTTTGTAGAAAAAGTTATGATAAAAATAGTGAGAGTGTGTCAAAACTTCCAAACTATTTTTCATCCGTGTTGGCCATGTTGGCCGTGTGGGGGTTCGTGTTTGCCGTGTTGGGGCCTTGGGGGTTTTCTTTGGTCGTGTGGTGGCCTCTTGGTTGATTGGGTTATGGGGCTCGATCGACTGCTCTCCTCTACTAATTTTTAGTTGATTGGATTATGGGGTCTGGCCTGTCAATTGAAGTCACGAAGATGATGTTAGTCATTTCATGCAGAGTGTTGGTGCACGGTTGAGTGCGTGGTGGTTGGTGCATCGTTGGGTGCGGGACGTGTTGGGTCTGGTGTTCTTTCTAGAGATGGGGTCTTGGTGAGAACCGTTTTGTGGGAGGTTTGTGCTGGCCTTTGGTTAGGTTGTGCTATGTAGGTTTGTTGTTTGTGTTAGGTGCGTGTGGGCGTCATGGGTTTGTGTTGGGTGCGTGTGGGCGTCGTGGGTCTGTGTTGGGTGTATGACGTGCATGGTTCGATGTGGGTTTTTGGTGCATGGTTGTGTGCGTGGTGGTTCGTGCATCGTTGCATGCGAGGGTTTGGTTTTGTTTCTTGGTTTGGGTTTCCTCCCAGCGTTGACCGCTCGAGCTGTGGTTGTGAGCTCGAGCAGGCTGGTGGCCAAGAGTTGGGTTGGTGGGTGACCGCTCGAGCGGTGGTTGTGCGCTCGAGCAGGGTTGTGGCAGTGTGCTATGTCGGTAGGAGACCGCTCGAGTGGTGGTTGAGCGCTCGAGCGCTTGGGCTATGTTGAGCTCTGGGTTAGGTTTTGGTTTTTGTTTTTCTGTATCATTGGTTGTCCCGGTGAGGGTACGGGTCGTTTGGGTGAGCAGATGATGGTGTGTGTGGCATGTGATGTCGTGTTGAGTTGTAGGGCATCTTTATGTGGAACGTCGTGGTTATGCGTGTTTTCATGATTATAGAACTGTAATTAGTTTTATTCTTCCACGTTGTAGGACGGATATGTGGTCCTATGTGGTCATATGTGATCTTATGATTTTTATTTGTGCATGAGTTGCACTAGTTAAAGCTCTGGCTTTAAAGATGCATATGTGGGGCGGATATTGGTCCCTCGGTGAAAGTCCGTAAAGATGTATATGAGGGGCGGATAGTGGTCCAACGGTGAAAGTTCGTAATGATATTCGTTGGCTCTGGTCAACAAGGCATTAGTTAGGGCGGTTAATGATCCTACGGTGAAAGTCCGTGAAGATGTGTGTTGCATGGGTGTGGGTGCAAGAATCAGAGGGACATAAATGTGGTCTTAACGATGCACTTATGTGCGAGAATCAGAAGGACGAAAATGTGGTCCTAATGATGCACTGTGTGTGAGTGTCTGAAGGACAAAAATGTGGTCCTGAAGACGTGTGTATTTGATTATGGACGGAAAAAGAGGTCCTGAAGAAGCTTGTGTTGCGTGTGTTGCACGTGAGGTGTTGTATGGGATGCATGTGTTGGATCGTGGGGGTGGCGTGCGTGCGTTGCATATGCGCACGAGATGCATGAGCTGTGCAGGTTACGTGTGACATGTGAGTTGCATGTGTTGCGTAGGTTAACTCTGGTTAACGATGTAATAGGTGGGGCTATGGTCCTTCGGTGAGTGTCTGAGAAAATCGTTGTGATGGGTGTGTACCACCGTGTTTCTATATAACTATTATTGTGGCTTGTAAGGGCCGGTTATATGTATCATGGATTGCATGTACTGCATTGTGGAACGGATAAAACCAATTTTCAATTGTTTTTAAGACTCGTGTGAATCGCAATCTAAAAATCCTTTTTCAATTGTTTTCAAGGCTCCCGTGAGTGAGTCAAAAGATGGTTTGTATCCTCGCTTTCCCGTTGCTTGTGAAAACTCGTTTTGAAGGCTTAAAAGAGAGTCAAAAACTGCACCTCATTTTCCTAGCATGTTTAGCTTATACTTCATATGCTGTCTAGTTTCTGTTGAGCTTTGGCTCACCGTGTGGGATTTGAAACGTTTTTCTAGTATCGGTCACGCAGGTTGATCTGGAAGTGCTGAAGGGGTGAAAGATCTGTAGTCTTCCTTTTTGCTCGTTTTTAAACATGTATGCTGTAACATATTTTTTGGCGTTGGGGCCGTGTAATGTAAGCCAGTTGGCGATTATATACAATGCATGTATGTTTTATTTTGAGAGTGTATTCTCGATTGGGTGATATGATCGGTTGCTTGTGGGTATTTCACGTGACCCAGAGTTTGGGGCATGACACATCCACCCTCATTTGATCTCTCTAAGGTAAGTAAAACCCCTAAACGTTCTGTTCAATATCATCCTAAAACTTCTCTCAACTCTTCTCTTAAAACACAATCAATAACAAGAATAAAAAATGGATAAAAACGCGTTGTGATGAAAGAATATGGGCTGTTCATATTTGATCTATTGTTGGACATGTTTGCATATGACTATTTTTGAGTGTATATGTTCTAGAACCTGGATATATATATGTAAGAAATACATGCATGCAAAAGAAATAAGCTAAATGTTGACATATCATGAGCTAAGGCACCGAAATGCCAAAGGGCTTGATATTTTGGTTATTTTAACTTTCTGGCACGAACTTTGATCTATCATAACTAATTGTAAAAAACTTTTCTAAGTGTGATTTTTATGTCCAGATCTGTCATTTTAAGTTATCTTCCATAGAAAATTGATTTGAAGGGATTTCATTTGGTAGAACTCGAGATATACCATTTTTGCTAAAGAGTGTCAGATTCTAACCACCCTAATTTGCAGACATAAAAACCCTAGGTTATAATGAGAACCGAGCTTAGGTTAAAACATGCAACATGTAGATAACGTGTTTATCTTACTGTCCAACAACTAGGAACCTTAAATATGGAGATATGATAGGTCAAAACCCTCCTCAAAGTCACTATTGTAAATCTATGACTGACAGAGCTCTGTGTCACGTGTTTTTGCAAGACCAGAAACCTATGCTTTTAATGACCAAATCTAAAGGTGGTTTTCATGAAAACTGTAGCTAACATATTAAAACATTTACTGACCAAGGATTAGCCTTAGATACCCTTGGATGTTTCCCCAAAAGGCTTATGCATTCTCTGTTGAAACTAGGTTCTGCTGAACCTTTCATTGCTGACTGAACCCATTTTGTAAAATAGCCAAAATCTTTAACTTGTTCCAAACAACTAGCCTTAGCACTAAATATGAAATTTGTAGGGGACACCTTGTACTAGAATATACCCAAAAACTAGACCCATAACCCTTCATTTGATGCCCCAAAACCGAGGCCAACGGAGGCTCAAATTCTGTACTTTTCTCTATAAAGTGCTGAATGGTTTTCTCTTAAATGAAATAAATGACACATTTACTCTAGGATTTGACCTTAGTGTTAAACATAAAAGTTATAGAAAATAGTTTTGTCTAAATTTTATCCAAAAATAAGAATTTAATTCTATGTCTAGGTACCCCAAAACACTGTGATACTTTTTAAACTGACACTCGAACATTTACCTTAATTTTGTTTAGTGTATAGTGGCATGTTATGTTGTGAGACTTAAAATATAGGCTTTAATTAAATTATGTTGGATGATTAGTGTATGAAAATGATTATTTGATGATTAGAAACCATGCCGCTAAGCTGAATCAATGTCTTACGAATTGTAGCTTATGCTTCATACACTTATACTCCATGCTTTAATGAGTTGTACCATATGCTATGTTAGGTTGTACAATTTTCCATACTTAGTTGCATATTATGCCATTGTTAGTTGCACTTAGTTGTTATATCATAAGAATTGCGAGTGTGGCACTGAAGACATCTCGTGGGTTACCCATTGTATATTTTTGAGTTGTATCTTGATACAGTTGATGTGGGGGAAGGCAGACTTTTTATCATGATTAGTGAGTCCTAGTTGATGGGGGTGTTGAAAATGGGCCTTGTAAGCCCTGAGCCGTGTTACGTCCTAAGCCGTATCACGTCTTGAGCTGAACTGCTGCAATACGCCGTAGTGATTGAGGACGCTGACGCGCGCGAACCTAACGTACGAAAATGTAATGGTGCCATTCAAATTATTGTGCTTGCTTGATTTACTTTGGGCTATATACATCCTGAGCCATGTCACGTCTTGAGCTAAACTGCCACTATACGCCACAGTGATCGAGAATGCTAATGAGACGCCTCGTCCTACGGGCACGTCGGGGCATATGTAGCTATAGTTAAGGGAGATATTCTAACCATGCATTTATAATTACATATGTTAAATATTACATCATTTGAGGTTCAGAACTTGATCAAAAATATTTAATGATTACAGTCATCCAAAAGGTTTAACAAAAATTACAAAATGTTCGCGGAGACTAGAACAAGAATAAAAAAGAGAGAATTTCTAAGTCTTCAAGCAGCGTTGTTGGGGTCGACTGGCTCCTTCCACTCACCCTGTTCCTCAAAATCTTCTTCTTCTACGAACACACCATCTTCAAAATGTTCTTCTTCTTCACCTGTGGCACGAATGCCATGAGCCGAAACCCAGAAGAAAATTCCCTAAGTCGTCTAACAAACTCACAACAAAATATCCTATAATACATATTGTATAATATCCAATACAATTTTTAGGCCAAATAGACAAACAATTTAACGTTTTCAACAGGGTAAGCATATATAAGAACAATTGTGCAAGTGCGTGATGCAGATGAATGCAATGCAGTTACCCAACCCGACATACATCCAGAATAATATCATGAATTCCACGCT
Organism: Heliamphora exappendiculata; assembly: GCA_034768845.1. NCBI lineage: Eukaryota > Viridiplantae > Streptophyta > Magnoliopsida > Ericales > Sarraceniaceae > Heliamphora > Heliamphora exappendiculata. The sequence goes on from JAOTRH010443366.1 coordinate 17,539, forward strand.
GGGAATTACATAGTAGACTTGATGGGACCTTGATCACCTAACCTATCCTCGCCTCATTGTGGAAGGTAAACCCTCGCCTTGGCTACATGGCATAGTTGTTTTACTCAATGGCAATGGCGTGGGGGCGGGCCTTCCAGTTTTGTACATCCTTATTCTAGGCTAACCAATCCCATATTAAGGACCAGGATGCTCGTTAGGCATCAAGCCAAAGTCTAATTAAAAAACTAGTGACGAACCCATGGTGCCTAACCGCCCTTTTTATAAACAGTCTCCTAATTCATTTTTAAATTTGGCAACCAGGGATGCCCTATATTCAAAACCACAGAAAGAATGATTTTCATATAACCCAACCCACGATGAAAGGTACGAAAGGGACTCCGATAACCCAAGATGTAATGTAAAAATGCTCATGATGTGCAATATGCTTCTCGTGTACAATTGATTATAGCATAGCATCATGGTTTGGCATACGTTACAACTTACTAAAATAAAAAGTACAATTATGCGAAGCATAATATATAATTCATGTGAAATGGATCCAACCTATCGGCATGGTTTCTAATCATCAAGTTGTTAATTTCATACACCAATCACTCATATAAATTAATTACAGTCCATATGTTTAAGTTCTATACTGCAACATGCCATTCTCACACTTAGCCAAATTTGAGCAATTGTTCAAGTGTCAATTTTAAAGTTACAGTAGTATTTTGAGGTACCTAGACATGGATTTAATTTCTGAATTTTCAACACCAATTAGATAAAAATATTTCCTACAACTTTCATGTTTAACACTAAGGTCAGATCTTAGGGAAAAAAGTTCATTTATTTTGATTAAGTGAAAATTGTTCAGCACTTTACAGAGGTAAACGCAGAATTTGGGCCTCTGTTGGCCACCATTTTGGGGCATCAATTCAAGGGTTATGGGTTTGATTTTTGAGGAGATTTTAGTTTAAGGTGTCCCTTACAAGTTTCATGTTTTGTGCTAAGGCACGTTGTTTGGAAAGAGCCAATTTATAAAATGGGTTTAGTAAGCCTAAAAAGGATATGCAAAATTGGTTTTCAACAGAGAATGCTCAAAACCTTCGGGGTACCATCCTACGGTATTTTGGGCTGATTTTTTGTCACTATTTAGTTTAATATGTTAGATATATTTTCATGTTACCAATTTTGCATTTGGCTATTAAAAACTTAGGGTTTTGATCTCACAAAAATGCATAACAGAGATCTCTATTAGTCACTGAATCACAACAGTGACTTTGGGAATGGTTTTGACCTACCAAGAGTTCATATTTTTGGCTCGTTGTTGGTCTACTGTAAGATAAATGTGTTATCAACAAGTTTTATGTTTTGACCTAAGCTCGGTTCTCACTCTAACTTATGGCTTTTAGATCTACAATTCAGAGTGGTCAAGATCTAACACTTTTTGGAAACAATGGTATATCTGGAGTTCTACCTAACGAAATCACTTCAAAAAAATTTTGTATGAAAGAGAACATAAAAATCTAGGTCTTGACATAAAATTCATATTTATATCATTTTTCTACAATTAGTTATGGTATTTTAAAGTTTATGGCAGAAAGTTCGCATGCCCAGAAAATTAGGTTATTTAGGATTTTGATAACATAGCTCATGTTGTGTTAATTTTTGATGTATTTTCTTTGCATGCATGTCATATGCTCCTACAAACCAAAGTTTTAGAATATATTCAAGTCATAAAACTCAAAAATATTCACATGCAAGCACATGCAAGGCTTAATCTTACACGAACAGTCCACAATCTACTTCTACGATGCCGTTTTGAGGTAATATTTGTTTCTTATTCTTAGGGTTGATTATAGAGATAGATTGATGACTATTTTATGAGAGAATGACAGAAGATTTTAGAAAATTTACTTACCTGTTTTGATGAGCTAATGGTAGAATGGTGATAGGACTTGGCTTTGTTACTCCTTCCTTGAACTTTCCTAGCTTCTCCTTCCTTCTTCTTTCCTTCTTCTCTCTTTCTTCTCTTGAGAACACTTAGAAAACTTTTGATGGCTCTCCCTCACCACTGTCAGCCGAAATATAGAGAATAGAAGGGGTGGTGTTTGGCTTTCGTTTATAAAGAAAAAGGGTGGGAGACTTAATAATTAATGTTGTAAGGAAATTTAAATTTTTTAATTTATGATTGGTTGCATGGGGTGGCCATGGCATTTTTAAGAAATTATTTTCAGAATATGGCAGCAAGGAATTAAACTGGGACTATTTGGGGCAGCACAAAAGCTGATTTTGCATTATTATGGGGTTAAAATTATATTTTAGTACCATTTTGTGCAAGAAAACGTATAAAATATTAATTTTATGTATCTTAACCTACTAAAACCTATTATATTAATGTGTTTATAATTAATTTAGTCTTTTCATGAATTATCAAAATTTTGATAGCAATTAATTAAATAGGTGTAGGCTTTTAAGTCAATTTAAGCCAATTTGATAAGAATTGACTTTTTGACTTATTTATTGTGTAGATATTTTAAATAATTATTTATTTATTTTTGTTGACCTATATTACTATGTTATTATGTATATTATTTGGATAATAAGTCTTAGGTCATAATAATGCTTAATTTGTGTAATTTTTTCTCATTTTTAAGCTTAAAAAGAAAAAAAGTAACTTTTGTGCACAATTCCCTAAGTAATCGGCCATGGAAGGGTATTTTTGTTATTTTTGTTATTATTTTGTCTCTTATTGTTTAATTGTATCTGATTATCTGACTTTGAGTGTCCATGTGTAATAATTTAGATTTTTAAGACTTTTTATTGTACTAGGGACAAAATGGTCATTTTACCCCAATTATGAGAATATTTGATTTTTAATTTTATATTTTATGTTATTTACTTAATTTAGGCTACCCCCAAGACTTTTTTTGAGTATTACGGCTTTACCTCTAAGTATTTGATCTTTTCAAAGTTTTCGGGTCAAATTAAGATTTTGGGTTGAGTTAGAGTTTCTCTTATTCATGGAACGACTTAAGTTCTCATTGTCTATCCGTCGCTAATACTAGGGTTTAGGCTAGATCACTCTATGGGCAGTTACAGTCCGGGTTGTTACAACTAAGGTCCAGGCCGGAGTGTTACAATCTACCCCCTTAAATAAATTTCGTCCTCGAAATTTCATGTGAAAGGTTGTGGTTAATTACTTGCATCTCTTCTCTTCAAAGTTGTGTCCTTGTATACTTGAGTCGTTCTTTATTGAGGTGTGGACAAGGTCAGGTTTATACGCGTATCACTCTGGCTAATGATTGTTTAGTCTTACAAACATCTTAGACCGACAACTACATAATTTTTTTCGAAGATCACATTGGATATCCATAGCACATGAGTTATTTGACTAGTGTTAACCTAAAAGCCCTTGTCCTTCAAGCGTATCCTTTCTCGGGACAATGTAACAAGTCTAACTAACATATATTTTAGAGTTTGCAAATTCAGGCGTACCTCCAATCATTAACGAATACTCCTTTTTCTCTTGGAAAGGCAAGCCTTCTATCCATTGATTCTCTTGTTAGTCAAGCTGTATCATCCTTCCCGAACAGCCTGTTCCTCTTTGACGAATATTGTAGTTTCCTCCACTTGGTAGTGTGCATTCAAATTTCTATGTCCAAACTTATTACAATTAAAGCAGATCATTGAGTTTGTCTCTTGTGGAGGGCGAATATTCCACTCATCGCTCTCTGGTTGGTCAAGTTGAACCACCTTTTTCAAACCACTTGTTCCTTGCAGCAACAATTTTGTTTGATCCTTGTAACTCTATTCTAGTTTACGGTGGTTGTAGTTTAATCCTCTTCGTAGTGGGCACTCAGATCTTTTATGTCCGAGCTTTCAACATTGATAACAGATTTGTAATTTTAGTGCCCTTTTTCCTAGTTGTTTCCTTCGGTCACCTTGAGAGTAAGGTTTCAAGCGCGTGATTTTCTTATTATTCTGTAGCGGTCCTCCTTGATTATCTTCTCCAATTCTTATCGGGCAGTGCATCGTCTTATGTTCTGGCTAGTTGCACCTATAACAAGCTCTTACTGCTGGTTGTTGTTTCTTTGTGGCCTTGATCCAAACCTCTGTTGTTCAGAAAAAATTCTTCTTTTCAAGTGTTAGGATATTTTGTACCCTGAGGTCTGATAAGTACCATGATCCTTCTTGGGGTGCCTTCCCTCGCGATTGATCTAAATTACCTGTTAGATCTTGCAAGATTTGTCCTAGGCTCGGGACGTCTACTTCCTCCTTGGTTCCATTTACTCTCACTGAGCTCTCGAGGTTCTCTCCTTGTTCTGCCATCTTTAGGAAAGAGGAAGGGGTCATTGAACTGTTCGATAAAGTTGGTTCTACCTATAAGGTGAAAGCATGACACTCAATTTGTTTATTAGTATGAAAAGTCTTATTCAATGAGATTCTATCGTTCTTTACCGTAGATTGTCAACACAAGGCTACTATTCTGGGTTCTATATGAATTTTTGTTATTGCATCCTAGGTCTCACTTTATTGACTAGTAGAGATCTATTTTAACCAATCGATTCCTTTCTATTTCTACTCTGTATATAGATAACTCGCAGTATACAAAACCTTATACAATTGTAGAAGCTAGCTCGGGAGCTTGTCGTTGTAAGCAATTTTGACCAAAGATAAGAATTGTCTTCAATTTCCCTTACATACACTCTTAACATGCTTTTAATGGTTCAGAATAATGTGTCCAGATCGCCCATTCATTTGAAGGGGAGATGTGGGTCTCGGCTGGGTATAATAGAGACCTTTATCGGTGCAGATCTCACGAATGCACCTGATGTGTCGTGAGGTTTAACCGATAGAAGGCGAGTGATCTTAGTGAGGTGACCCATTGTAACTTGAATGTTATTGTGCTTCTGATGTGATATTGACGATCCTGGTGACAAAGTCTGTAGTCATATGCTTTTATTCCTATTCCAGTCTTTCCAAATGTTGTGTCGTTTCTCTTGGCTTCTTCCATTTGTCCTTCACATGTTGGTATGCGGGGTTTGAATGTTTCTTCTAATGACTAGATCGTTTCTCCCTGGTAGTTGGTCATTCTAGGGCAATTGAATGTAATAAAATATATGTTTGAGGCAAATATCGAGTCATGCGATCTATTGTGATTTGATGGTTAATTCTCCCTCAAGCTCCTAATGCTCATGGTTGTCGTAAAAATTCTCCATTGAAAGTGGGGATGGAAGGATTCAAATTATGACATTTTGGTGGGAAAAAGCCGACGGGAATATCGATACATACAGGCATTCTTCCTTTATCTGCATACTAAGGGTATCCTAAGCTCGAGGTTATCTCTTATTTTCCACTTCCCTACTGTTGGTATGAATCCCTTTTGCTTCCTAATTTATTAGATGTGTAGGTCTGCTATGAACTAGTCTGGGAAAGTCTGAATTTTGTCACATGGTGGTGTCGTGAGTCCCTTGGTGTGAAGCTATTGTTCCTATCTGTAGGTTACTGATGGCATAGTTCTACTTTTCGGGTCCTTTGAAAAGATATAGTTAGTTGAATAAACCCTTACTTAACCATTCCTGTAGTCGGGGGCCTTGGTCTTCAAAACTTTGTTAAACGTGGACGTTGACAATACTTTAAGCTGTAATGTTGAGGAAGGATTACCCCACGATTGGAAGAGGTGTTAAGAGGTTCCCATGCATTGTCTTAGTTTTCCTGTGAAAGCGCTAAAACCTAATGACATAATATCCTGACGATCGTCGTCACTTATAGACCTACGGAATAAGGTTTTGAAGATCGACGGGCAAAAACATGGGTGGAGTTTAATAAAGATGGTCAGTTCAATTTTACTGGTTTCAAAGAAGGTGATCATATGGCAGCAAATAGGTAAGCGTTTAGCTGAGGATCTCAATTGGTATAAGCACGAGATGCGGCTGGGGTTAGAATGTCTTAGGGTGGAACCCAAATAGTTCTGGGATAGGTTGAAGTAAGGCAAGGGGTCACAGTTAAAGCGATTATCATTGACTCAGGTTGAGAGGTTAATTGAAGCTTAGATGCATTGGAGAAAAGAGATCAGCAATTAATGAATATTATAAAGAGGAGGTTCTCAGAATTAACCTATACAATATCTGATCTTGACAAAGATACGCTTTAGCAATGGGTAGCCCAACTAGATATTTATCTTGAAGTTGCGTCGGCCTAACGTACATCAATTCAAGCATCCAAGTCAACTCCCCATGTTGGGATTTCAAGAGTTTACAAAATTGTTTCAGTTGGATGTAGTTTTGAAGTCAGGGAAAATGAATGGTGGTGAAAGATCTTGGCAATATCGAATGTTCGGGACTAAAGGAATGACATTAAGTTTTACGAATAAAGAGTTAGTCCAAGGATGATGGCTTAAATTGAGGGATAATCAAATGCAAATATTAGTCATCATCTAGGCATGGCTTAACAATGAAAACTCAAAGATAAGGGTATTAGCTAGGATGAAATTCCTGATAGAATTACCAACAAGACTTGGGTGCAGAAGGATTACCTACGAATGACACTGGCTAGCATTGTTGAGGACCAGTGTTATTAGAAGAAAGATAAGCAAAAAATTTTAAACGAGTATAAAAGTTGATACAAGGGTTTGGGAAAAGAAACTCATAAGGGTGAAGTTGTGGGATTTTAACAGTCGTTTTTGCAAAACTTAGGCTACTTTGAGTGCCTTATCATCTAGGGGTTAGTTAATTTGCCGGTGGTTTGATCGTCTATTAGCCATCCTAAAAGAGTGTTGAGATTCAGGGTTATTTTCATTTTTTTTCCTGTTTTGGGTTCTGGTGGAATTTAGTTAAAGATTGTGAGGTAGCTCATGAAGAATTTAAAAACAAGCACTTACATTCCATTCAAATACGTAACCATTACAAAGTTTTTAGGAGTTCACAAAATAGACATACATCATCCAACGAAGGAAAGATACACCGCCTAACATGCTAAGACATAAACAAACAGATGCGGATAGAAGTAGCAAATAACTGAGTCATGCTACCACGTCGCCTCGTAGAAACCGTAGCAGCGCTACTGCACTTCCACGTGCCAAAAGTCCTCCAGCCCTATGCGAGCCATATTGATTATGGCAACTAGTATCTCTAGGTACGTTTCAGGATTGTTAAAGTCAATTTTCGAGTTGCGCGTGTTGATGATTCCTCTCTTGTCTCTGGGTTTCTGCGTCTGCATCCACCTTGCATCCATCCTATCCCCCAGTAGCCTTTTGAATCCATGTGGCACCTTCAGATGGTAGGTGGTTTCATCACATCTCTCCAACACCGTTAGTGGTCTCATGTACCTTGGAAAAGACTCGGGCTTTTTCCATTTCCACGTTCTCTGATACGATAGTCCTTGCAGTAATCCTGGCCGCTTTAGTAGATTATTGCGGTAATCTTGACCTCCTCTTCTCCCTGGACTGGCCACTCATCTGAAAACATCCATGCTAATGAAAACACGTCTGTTGGGTCTTGCTCTTTAGCGGGTTCTTCCTCGGGGTCTGAGTCCTCTAGTTCCGTTGCTACCCATAGTTCCCCTGCCAGCTTTGCGTTGGACACCATCCTAAGAAGAAAAGATAGAGAAAATCCAAAGGTAAAAATTTTAATTTTTTAAAATTATATGTGATAAATTAATAGTGCTGACATTATATAGAGTTTCTATGCTACAAAACTCGTAATCTCCCATTTTCCAAGGCCAGAAGATTTACTAAACCTAGGCTCTGATACCAACAGAGACGCCCCGTCCTACGGGCACATCAGGACATACGTAGTTATAATTAAGGGAGATATTCTAGCCATGCATTCATAATTACATATGTTAAATATTACATCATTTGAGGTTCAGAACTTGATTGAAAATATTTAACGATTACAGTCATCTAGAAGGTTTAATAAAAATTACAAAATGTTCGCGGAGACTGAAACAAGAACAAAAAAGAGAGAATTTCTATGTCTTCAAGCTGCGTTGTTAAGGTCGACTGGCTCCTGCCACTCACCCCGTTCCTCGAAATCTTCTTCTTCTACGAACACACCATTTTCAAAATGTTCTTCTTCTTCACCTGTGGCACAAATTCCATGAGCCGAAGCCCATAAGAAAATGTTCTAAACCGTCTAACAAACTCACAACAAAATTTCCTACAATACATATCGTATAATACCCAATACAATTTTTAGGCCAAATAGACAGACAATTTAACATTTTTAATAGGGTAAGCATATATAAGAACAATTGTGCGAGTGCGTATTGCCCAACCCGACATACATCCAAAACAATATCATGAATTTCACTCTCGAAATTATATACTAGACTTGATGGGACCTTGATCACCGAACCTATCCTCACCTCGTTGCAAAAGGTAAACCATCGCCTTGGCAACATGCCTTAGCCGTTTTACTTAATGACAACTGCATGGGGGCAAGCGTTCCAGTTTTGTACATCCTTATTATAGGCCAATCAATCCCACATTAAGGACCAAGATGCTCGTTAGGCGTCAAACCAAAGTTTAATTAAAAAGCTAGTGACGAACCCATGGTGCCTAACCCCCTTTTTTTTATAAATAATCTACCAATTCATTTTTAAATTTGGCAACCAGGGACGCTCTAGATTCAAAATCATAGAAAGAATGATTTTCATATAACCCAACCCACGATGATAGGTACGAAGGGGACTCCGATAACCCAAGATGTAATGTAGAAATGCCCATGATGTGTAATATGCTACTCGTGTACAATTGATTATAGCATAGTATCATGGTTTGGCATAAGGTACAACTTACAAAAATATAAAGTACAATTATACGAAGCATAATCTATAATTCATGTGATATGGATCCAACCTATCGGCATGGTTTCTAATCATCAAGTTGTTAATTTCATACACCAATCACTCATATAAATCAATTAAAGCCCATATGTTTAAGTTCTATAATGTAACATGCCATTCTCACACTTAGCCAAATTTGAGCAATTGTTCAAGTGTCAATTTTAAAGTTACAGCAGTGTTTTGAGGTACCAAGACATGGACTTAATTTTTTATTTTTGAACACAAATTAGATATTTGTGGTTGTTTAAGTTTACTTCTTGTCTATCTCTTGGGCTGCCGGTCTGCGGCGGGATCTTATCCCTTTGTGTAGGATTGGTGCCTTGCAGGAGCGGGGTGTTACATTTTGGTATCAGAGCCCTAGGTTATAGGTTCTATAGACTTGTTAGAGTGTGCTCTGTGGTGGACCGAAGGTTAAGTGTGTCGTCTCGCGGTCTGTTGAGAAGTGAGGTTTAGGCCTGGGGTTGTCATACCTTTGCCTTCAGGCATCTGATTGACTGGCATTGAGGTCTATTTGGGAAATGCGTTCTGCAGACGCAGGATCCTAATTGGAAGTCTAAGTAAGTTATCAGATTGGGGAGATAACCCGGGAGAGGTCTTGTGTTGCTGTCAGTTTATGAAGTCTTAGCAAGTTATCAGATTGGGGAGATAACCCGGGAAATGTCTTATGTTGTTGTCAGTTTATGAAGTCTTAGCAAGTTATTAGATTGGGGAGATAACCTGGAAGGGGCCTTGTGTTGATTTCGTTTTGCGAAGTCTAAGTGGGTTATCAAATTAAGGGGGATGAACCTTGTGTCATTAAAACCTTTCGTAGACAGTTTATTCTTATCCTTATGTCTATAAGTTGGACTCCTATGTCGAGCCCTAAGTCATAGCTTTTCTACGATTGGAAAGAGCATGGAGAGACTCAGACGGAGCGTCATTCAATCCGAACTAGTATAATGAGGCACGATAAGAAGAATCTCTACGAGTGGGAGCGGTGGAACCTGATCTAATCGCTATAATGTTGGAGGTGATCGTAAGATTGACAGAACAGAGTGCGAGTTGGATCGCGATGCAAGCTTAGAGGAATAGTAACCCCTTAATCAGACAATTTAAGGATCTTGGTGCAAGGAAGTTCATAGGAACCCTTAGACTTACAGAAGTTGAAAACTGATTGAAGGATGCCGTGCGTATTATGGATAGGTTGGGGTAGATGCGGATAATAGGTTTGACCTCGTACCTTTTATGTTTAGGAGAGAAACATACCACTTGTGGGAAGCCATGGAACAGTTCTTGAAAATGCTAGTGCCAGGAGTTGAACCCCCCGTACCCTAGAGAATCACTTGGGATCATTTTGAGAAAACGTTCGACGTGCAGTACAAGCCTATAAACTACAAGCATAAGAAGGAAATTTTCTCATGGGAATGTGTGGATGAGAAGTTGAAGGATGACATAATTCTAGTGTTTCTGGTGAAGTTGCAAAGCAACTTAGTGTGAGTACGCGGGAGGAATAAGCATTTGTATGGGAACAGTGGAAGCGTTGGTGAAACTGTACGAATTAATGGGTATGGTTTTTGTAAATTGGCCTTGAGTGAATCAAGTGTCATGGTAAAATGCGGGTAAGATGAAATAGTTAAAAGTGCGGAAGTGGGTTTTTGGTTCGGTTATGCGGCAGAGAATGTGTGAAGGGATTAAGTGATGATGGTAAGAGATTTTAGAATAGGAGTTAGTACTGTACGGTTAAAGTATTGTTGGGTGAGTGGTACGTATGTGAAGGAAAGATGTGAATGTATATTGTGGTATGACGAGGGTTGTGTTTGGATTGGTATAGGTAAGCACATACCTGTGGAGCGTTTAGTCTACGTGGTATGTTTAGCCCTAGTAACGCATTAGGTTCAGGTGGCGGTATTAGTCTTGATGATCATAAGGCTAGAGTGGTAATTAAAAGTGTGTGTAAAGATTGTGTGTTGAAGATAGACTTGTGGTCAGGATATCATCAATTGAAAGTGCGAGAGTCAGATGTAGCCAAGACTACCTTCAGAACCCGTTACGGGCATTATGAATTTATGGTGATGCCTTTCAGGTTAACAAATGCGCCTGCGATGTTTATGGACCTGATGAATCAAGTGTTTAAAAGTTTTCTAGACCGATTCGTGATTGTATTCATAGATGACATTTTGATATACTCTCAAAGTGAGGAGGAACACAAGGAACATTTGAAGATTTCTTTGCAAACCCTAAGGAAACTCAAGTTCGTGGTTTGGTCATTATCTTCATGATCAGGAGATCGGGTTTGGAAACCGTGCTGGGTGCATGAGGTTTGAAGGGACCATAGACAAATTCGAGAGTGTGGTTGGTTAGTGCTGAGACGATGTATCCTGGGTGTGCTATGTCTAGAGGTTGTTTGTGTTCCACTTTAGGTTCAGAGATGGGTATGTTGATTGCCCATGGAAATGAAGTATGGAGTAATATGGTTCAGTAATGTACCGTGTGATTTGGCTAGCCTAGAGCGATACATTAGAAATCGTGGGTTATGATGCCTGTGATCGATGTGCGCTTTGAAAGCGGAAGTGCAAAAGTGCAGAAGGTGTCTACATGGTTAAGGAAGTTCTTGATAACTTTGGATAGAAGAACTCAAGATTAGATTCCCTTTGTATTGTGCCGTGCACTTTCTATGAGAGTTGTGTGGACAGTGGACTCCAAGTCGTGGCGTGGTTGTGTTTTGCCTAGTAGGACTTAGATGAGTAAGCACAACCTTTTGGAGTGAGGTTTTGGCGCGATGGGAATATTGATAAATGTCTCCGTGCATGATTAGTGATGAGCTTGTAAACCTATGGTATGGGATGTGTTGTATAAGGTATACAGATTGGTAGTGTTCGTATCTGTGTGCAAATGAGGTCTGAAAGCTGAGAGCTTGTTGTAGCGGATGGTTTGGGGTACCGTGATCATGGTTAGTAGCAACTATTTCACTGTGGTCGATGTGGCTTCAAGGTAAAGTTCACAGGGTTCTTGAGAGGCCAAATGTTTGTGAGTACTGGGAGTAGGCTGAGATTGGGTCATGGATTTTGTTGACCATTTTTTTCTCTCTAGAGAAAGATAGAGTTTCTTTGTAGACGGTTGTCTCGTGTGAGTTGTTTCATCATAGTTGGAGGAAGATGCCGGGTTCTTGATCGATTCAGGTTTTAGTTATGTACTGAAACCAAAAATCTCTGTGGATTTGTTATCCATGTTATGACCCTTGGAGTTATGATTCGGGGACATATATCGACGTGATCGAGTGATTGTGGGTTTTCTTCTTCGTGGCTTCAACGTGTGGTTCATGGCTATTGGATGTGGAACATCTGTGTGTATAACTTGGGATCCGATTGCTCCCGCGGTTCGGGACCATAAAGAATCGCATGATGGGGTTAGTATTATCCACTGTGAAAGACCGTAAAAGAGTATGTATGAGTGTAGTAAACATGATAGGTCGTGGTAACCTAGTCAATGTGACTCGTTTTGTATAATGGTTGAACCATTTGGATTGTGTTCCCTGTGAGGTCAGGTTGGTGGACCAGGAATGCTTTTGCTTGTTCTTGTTGACAAAGGAATTGGTGTTGAGATGTAGTGTTCTTTCTACAGTGATTAGTTGAGAATCGTTAACCATTGTGTATAGCTTGTTCTGGATTGTGTGGTTATGGTTGTACTTTTAGCTCATGGCAGAGCGAGAATTTTGTCAGAATAGTGTGGCTGTGATATGCGTATGGTGGGTTTCTAATAGACTTTGGTGAGTCTGGATTCGGGTCCTGTTTGGAGCTTTGAATTGTTCAGAGTTCTTAGAGTCGAGGAGTGATTATCGACTGTGGTAAGTGTTGTGCTTTGGCATAACTGTTTGCTTGGATGTTGGTCTCGAGAGCGTGGTAAGGTATGAATCAGGAAGGATATGATGTTTGAGAAGCCTCGGTTGGCATGGCCTGTTCAGACCGCTGTGATTATTTGGTCGGGAATGGAAGAGCCGTGATAAGCCTTGGATGTGAGAAAATTTCTAAGTGTAAGATGCTAGTCTTGGTTAGTGTCTTGGGTCTAAATATTTTGCTATTGTGGACTCAAGGGATTGATTTGTGTTACGAGTTGGAATCGAGGTCGGATGATGGCTATCATGTTTGTTCTGTCAGATGACGACGATCATGTTTGATGTGAGGCTGACCTACAGCTTTAGTATCCGTGATTTGATAGCGAGATGTTGAGTTGTGTAGTGATGTGCGGTTGCACCAGGGACATGGTTGGGTTTTGTGTAGGATGTTAGATGTATGTGAGATGTTCTGTTTGTGGAATGTGTTTGGTCAAGTGACTCATTTGGGTTAGGTGACTTTGTGACTGTGATGCCAAATTGGTTTCCAGTTGTATGGAACCTTATCTAGGACAATGGTGTATCACCTAGTATTTCTCGTGGGTGAGAATTGTGGTTTGTGATAGAAGTTTAAGTAGAGGATGAAGGTTTAAAGGTTTGTTGAGATGAAAAGCATTCTTTAATGTCCAGGTGAGTAAGTAAACTTCTCTCTAGAGTCGAGTGTTGTGTTGTTACTCGTGGATCGGCGTTGTGTCAGCTTTAAAATGGCATTGTTAGCATCAGTTGGGTAATGATGTGGTAGCAAAGTCAGTGGTCATCTAGCGATCGTCAAAACTCAAGTAGAGTTTTTGCATGGAACATGTGATTTCATGTGATCGATGTCGGAGTTCAACGTAGTGTGTTTGGACTTGTGGAGATAGTCCTCGGTGTGCATGGTGAGGTGTGATTGAGCCAGTTTGTGGTAGTAAGAGCTAAGGGGTGGTAGTCACTATGTTCGGGCATAAAGAGTGTTTGGAATCAAGTACCATGGTGGATTGGTCTTGTGTGATGTGTTTATCGCTGGAGTAGTATGTGTTGAGGATTGGTAGTGTGAGTTGGATCTTAATCCCACGTTTCATGGATGTCTCATGGGTGACATTGAAGTCAATAGGACTTGCACGTGTGGGCAGTTTGTGTAGAGTCGTGTTTACCACGTGTGACGACGGGTTTAGAATTTCAGTTGTTGGGGCATTTCTGTTGTTGTGCAATATCGTGGGGTCTGCAACAGGGATCGTTGATAGTTTTGGGACAGTGATTGGCCTAAGTTTCAGTGTTTAATTTCAAGGATAAAATTTCTTAAAGGATGGTAGATTGTAATAACCCAAACTCAAGATACGAATAAAAAAAGAAAGAATATCTCAAAAGAAACGAAATCTCGAACCTAAGTTCAGTAAGAAGAACAGGCCCGACCCTTTAACCTTTCGAGCCCGAGACCCGGGAAAGAGGGAAAAACGTACAAGCATATATTAAAACCTTAATATTGAGGTTAAAAACTCAAGGTTATAAACCCAAGTTGTTTAAGATAAGAGTTAAACTCGAAAAGTCAAAAAAATGAACTTACGTGAAAAATATCCCAATTTTCTCCTAGAATTAAATAAATAAAATTATTTGATATATATATATACACTCAATTGACTAATCACCTAGGAAAGTGTGCCAAACTTGGTGGCCAAGTTTCATCAAACTCAAGTTAAGTTTAAAATAATTAAGCTTAGTTAACCCATAGTTAAGGAAACTTCCTAGGAAGCTTTCTACTTGACTTTTTTTTATAAAAAGAACCCAAACACTTTATTCTTCCCTTGGAATTTCGTGGATATAGAGAGGGAGGGAGAAAGAGAGAGAGAGAAAGAAAAAAGAAGAAAGAAGGAAGAAGAAAAAAAAAAGAACCAAGAAATTTTGGTGGAATTCATGGATGCTAAAGCTAAGTCCTTGATCCAAATCATCAAAGAGTAATCTATATAAGGTAAGAAAGACTCTAACACATCTGATTTTACACCTATCAAACATCTCTTTCATCATTTGAAAACACCAATTAAAGATCAAGAA
>JAOTRH010443414.1:0-32246 GCA_034768845.1 Heliamphora exappendiculata
ACACGTGTAAGCAAATAAATAAATTTATCTGTGTGCCTTACACATATTTTCGAAGGCACGCAAATAAATTTATCTGTGTACCTTAAACATATTTTAAAAAATACAAATAAATTTATTTGTATACTTTACACATATGTGTAACGCACACAAATAAATTTATCTGTCTTGTATAAATACAAAAATAAATAAATTTATCTACATACATTACATATAAATTTATCTATTTGTATTAAATTCATCTGTATTGTAAGCAATTGAATCTCACGCGTTAAAAAATTCGTTAGTTCACCTTACGCGTTAAAACTTATTTTTTTAAACCTTTCGCTGAAAGCTCCAATAAAAAAAACAAAAAACAAAATCGAAAAATTCTCCTTCCTTTGTTTTCGCTCCGTTGGAACATGGCACTTCATGCTAGTAGAATACCACACACACAAAAAAAAAGAGTTTTAGAAGAAAAACAAATATAGCCTTACACTTCATTAAAATTACACTTCCCTTACAAAAGTATAAAGGAAAAAAAGAAAAGAAAAAAAGAGGATCGTGAGACAAATAAAGTTGAATGCTAATATTACTTACCAAAAGTAATTGGAATAATTATAAACTACCAAAAATTAACCGCATAGACATTCTCAGAAAAGGATAACTGAAGCCTAAGAAGCAAAGCACATATATGGGTATCCAAAACATTCAAGTTCTGCACAAGGAACTGGATATATATGGGAAGGCATGTTCTATAGAAACCCAGAACCAAGATTTACAAAGCTAAGCACATGAACTTTTTCTTCTTCTTTTTGTTTTTTCTTTTAAAATTGCACACACCCATTTGCGATGTACCACAAGAAAGAAACACCATTTAAACCAGGATGGATGACAAATTACAAAGCTACCCACAATTTAAGTTCACCAAACCAGCACAAAGACATTAGACCCAATAAACAATCTCGCCAATCATAAGGGATAAATAGTTCTTTAAATTGCAGAGATGTCCTAAAAGGCCAAACCTCCCACGAAATATCGAAATATAAGAGCACATCTGATACGATATTGCAGCCACTTAGAACTAGATTCGAGGACAGAAATGAAGCAGCATATTTCAGCATATTGAACTTCAGCCCATCGGTTCTAGATTTTATCGAGCTTCTCTGCCTTGACAACTGGATTGGCTTTAGCTATAGCATCCCGCTCAGCAGTGCGGTAATCAAAAGCGCAGTCGTGTTTGTCCGAGTAGCGATGGGACCCACAGAAGAGGTTACCACAGCGACATTTGAACCCAGTTAAGCCAACTCGCTTCTTGCAAGTGGTGCACCTATTAGGACCCTCCTTAGCCTTTGCCTCGCCAGTCTCCTCGGCGCCAGATACAGGAGTTGGTGGTAGAAAAATAGTCTTTGGTTCCACAGAATCCACTTGCACATCTACGGTGCCGGTGATGATAGGTTCCATTGCACTGCTACTTGAAGATCCATTAACAATGTTCTCAATGGACGAGGCAGCAAGTTTAGCCTGTTCTTGTTTCAATATCAAGTCCTTGTGACACTTTGAACACATGTTCATGGTTGCCGCACTTCCGAAGAAGCCACAGTTGTTGATGCACAAAATAGGACCTTCCGGGGGAGGTTGGCATCCAGTCTCATCGTGCTCCATATGTCTCTCTCCTGCACAAAATCACCTTGAAAGCTACTAACTAAAAATAAAATTGCCAATGGCAACCCTGCCCAACAACCCACCAAAGAAAACAAAATCAAACTTGAACATCAAAAAATATAATAAGCACCTTCATTGAGCATCACAAAGTGTCTAGACAGTATGGGACAACCGAAGCGACAAGGCCGAGTGAAGGACTATCACACATTTACACAATAAAATGGAATCGCTATGGTCTCTCTCTGCCAAAAATAACACATTCTACAATAGCCCACCATAAATTGGCCTGATAATCAATTGCTACCCCATAATCAAGACAGTCAAAAACCAAGGATACATATAATTATGATACTCATACATCACAAAAAACATGATAACTCTTGAAGGTACCTATAGCAAGCTACGGTAGAAACCAGAAACTAAGAAAGTCTCCATCATAGTTACTAGAATCTTATGTTTCACAACTCGATTTATGATTTGATTTGCAATTAATGCATAAAATAATATAAATCTAGAAATGAATTTATTTTGAAATAGAAGTGGTGTCGAATCTTTAGATGCAAAGTTCGAATCACGTTACAATTAAGACGTTTACGATTCATGTGATTATTCAAATACCGAGTCATGCAAATTATGAACTCCTTTTCACCTCTTTTATTCAGAAAATGCAAAAATACAATTTCTTAGAATATTTAGTGCAGAAACAGCCATATTCATGCAAAATTTGTCAATCATGTAGTGATTATAGGATTTAATAGGATCCAATCAAGTTTTAATTAGAAAATTGTATCATCTTAAGATGTTTAAGAATGTTTTATACTAAATAAATTGTGCCCATGGATTAGGTATCATTATTTTAGTGATACAACCATAGTTTGATACGATACCGGTTTGAGTCACACTATTTAACACAGCTTTTTTAATTACTTTTATTACAAGATACATTTTATAGTGTGCTATATTTAGACTAAAGTGTTCTCTCCTATTTTCTCTTTTTAATACAGTCCCTTTAAGTTTCTAGATCCATTTTTTAATGACAATAAAATATACTACGGCTTTTAAAGACTGGAAAGTGAGATTTCAACTCACAAAAGCTTTTTTTTTCGTTACGAATCACATTTTATAGTGCGTTATATTTAGGCCAAAGTGCTCTCTCCCATTTTCTCTTTTTAATACAGTCCCTTAAAGTTTCTACATCCATTTTTTTAAAGATAATAAGATATACTACGGCTTTTAAAGGCTGGTAGGTGAGATTTTGACTCACGAGAGCATTTTTGTAGTTTAAGTTACAGTTGAACCCCCTCTCCTCCAGTCGTCCTCCTCCTCCCTCCCTCCCTCCCTCCTTCCCTCCGTTAACTAGAAAGAACCACCTTTGATAAAAGACTTGGCTATCAAGAGTTGACAATGAACCTGCATGTAAAGGTTCACTTAGACTCAACACTGGGAAAGGTACGTTTAGACCCTGATTGGCCACTTTGACTTTTTGGCTAAAAACGCTAAAAAGCCAAGATTCTTCGTTTGGCAAAAGAGCTAAAAAATCAAAAGTCAAATCAAAATACAAATTCTCATAATATGCTATTAAAACTCTCACTATTTTTAAAATACGATAATACCGCTTATTCATAACTTATTTACTACTACTATCAATTATATATAATTGTTAATATCAAATATATAGAAAGATAAAATTATCCACTTTGAACAAAAAGTAAAAAAATTAGCTTTTTACCCAAACAACTAACTAACTTAAAAACTAAGTTACCAATCAACTTACTTTAAACTCAATTTATCTTTTTGGCTAAAAACGCAAAAAAGCAAAAAAATAAGCTTTTAAGCTAGTTGCCAATCGGGGCCTTAGACTCCCGCACTCTCACTTTCCTCTTGCAAGTGTGCGGATTTCAAGTCTCTTTGTTATTGCAAAGAGGCTTTAATGTTGCGGAGATGTGCAGAGACCGTATTGTGTTTGATGAGTTTAGCTTCCCTTGTATTTTGACAATGTGTGTGAAGCCGAGGGAGTTGCAACATTCTAGGCATGCTCATTGTCATTTGAGTTCATCCTTCCAAAATTTATTTCTTAAGATGGATAATACCCAAATCTCATTGATGCAGCTTTTGACAGAACTCTCTTTGCTGCAGCTTTAGATTCTCTTGGTTGTAGTTCTGATTCATTCCATTACACACAGCCTTTTCTAATTCTAATTTTTTTTTTTTTATCTTTTGGTTAATAAAGTTATTTAATAAAATTATAATGACTAGAAAAATGCTTAAAGAATGGAGAAAGAGTATTCTAATACCTATATATAAAAATAAAGGAGACATTCAAAATTGTAATAACTATAGAGATATTAAGTTAATGAGTCATACAATGAAACTATGAGAAATAATTATTGAATATCGTCTAAGGCTAGCAGCAATAGTATCACAGAATCAGTTTAGTTTTACGCCTGATAGATCAACTATGGAAGCAATTTACTTACTAAGAAGATTAATAGAGAAGTATAAGACAAAGAAGAGAGATCTTATAGTTTATATAGACTTAAAAAACGTCTATGATAGAGTGCATAAAGATATCATATTGTGGACGTTGGAGAAAAAGAGTGACAAAGAGGCATATTAATGTAATAAAAGACATGTATGATAGATTATGGAACCGCCACGACAATTAGATCACCTACAGGAAAAACAAGTGCATTACTAATCACAATAGGATTACAACAAGAATCGGCTTTGAGTCCTTATTTATTTGTTTTAATTATGGATAAATTGACTAGACAAATTCAGGATGATATCCCACAGTATATGTTATTTATTGATGATATTGTCTTAGTAAATGAAACTAGAAATCAAGTTGGACTTCTAGAAATCAAAAAGGTTTCGAGTAAATAGGAACAAACTGAATATACGAATTATGGAATATAATTTTAGCAGTAATAAGAGTATTAATAGTGAAAAGGTAAATATTCAAAACCAAGATATACTTAAGAGTGAATTTTTCGTTAACTAGGATCGATTATTAACAAAATTGGAGAGGTTGCAAATACTGTAAACCATAGAAACAAAGTTAATTGGCTCAAGTGGAGGAGTACTTCTGAATTTTTATATGATTAACGGATGCCTACAAGATTAGAAAAAATAAATATAGAAGAGCTATTGAACGAACGATTTTATATGGGACAGAATGTTGGACTTCTAAAAAATATCACATAAATAAAATGAGTATTGCAGAAATGAGAATGTAAAGGTGAATGTATAGTAAGACTAGAAAAGATAAAATTAGAAAGGAAAAGATCTGTCAAATGGTAATTGTTGCACCAATTGAGGACGAGTTGAAAAAAAATAGATTAAAGTAATTTAGACGCATACTTCGTAAACCGATTGATGCAGTAATAAGAACAAGCGACAAGATCATGAGTAATGAAAAAATTAGGGGGAGGAATCGACCTAAATTGACATGAAATGTCGTATTAAGAAAAAATATGAACCTATTAAAATTAACTAAAGATATGGCCTTTAACAAAGCAAAATGGAGTAAAATGATTTATATAGATGACTCCAATTAATTGGGGTAAAACCTTGGTTTGGTTTGGTTTTGATGGATGTTTTACATACAACTCGTAAATATCTCATGTATCACATATCGCATATTACATCGTGTATCGTAATATAAATTCAACATAAAATACATATTAGAGATATGGATTAAGTTACCTAGTAGCATATTATTCATAAGATACATACCATGAATCGTAAGTGCCTGACTACACTACATACGCTAACTTGGAATTCTCAACAATAGACAAGATTAACACTACAATTTACCACATCAATGAAGTAACTCAAGTGAACACTCCCCACTTATCCACACCTTTGCTATCAATTCTCCGTAATTCAAACTCAATAACTTAAACCAGATGATAAAATGCACCATTTATGTATTTTTGTACATGATAAGCAATGATCCATATCATACAAAACAAAGGCTAGAAAAAGGCCATGACTAAAATAAACCACCATATGTAAAAGAGAAAAAGAGAAAAGGAAGCTGCACATCTTGATCTAAACAGTCCCCAAGTTCCAACTGACCAAACTTGGGTACATCAACAATAAGACAACAAATGAATAATCAATCAAACTTCCAAACGAAAACCAGAAAGAACTAGCCATGCTTGTATAAATAGCCTTTTCATGTACTTTGAGAGAATCAAGAATGGATGGAAAATTTTCATTAGTTTCATTTGTGGGAAGGAATAAGCCATCCCAAGAAAAAAGGACAGGATAGGAAAAGGGAAGGAGGGTAAATGAGCCGCCTCAGGTAATACTGTTAAGATTGCCAAGGAATGATCTCGCTTTAGAGAGAAAAAAAAAACCAGAACTGTTGTCAAACGCAATCTACTCATATCGGAAT
This sequence comes from Heliamphora exappendiculata, assembly GCA_034768845.1. NCBI lineage: Eukaryota > Viridiplantae > Streptophyta > Magnoliopsida > Ericales > Sarraceniaceae > Heliamphora > Heliamphora exappendiculata. The sequence continues at coordinate 6,047 of JAOTRH010443414.1, forward strand.
GCTACCCAAAAAATGCCTAAATTTGCATAGAACGCACAAGCAATCTTTCCGAGCTTCAAGAGATCCAAAATAAGCCAACCCTCAAATTTATTTTGCCAAAAGCAATACTTCCAAAAAGTAATTTCTAGCCAAAAATATTTAAAAAAATAGAAAGAAAAGCAGACAATTACCAACTGCAATAAATTCCAGGGCCATTAAGCATTTTTAAAAGGAAAATGCGCATATAACATCATAGAACCTAAATCTTCACTATTATCACACCTACAAACAAAACCCTGAAAAGCTTGCACCAAAAAAAAAAAAGAATCAATTAAATTTCAATTTTAAAAACCCATAAAAAATTCAAAACCCCTAACCAAATCGTTAAAGCTATCAACTGAAATCAAAGCCCCAATTTCAATCATCCAAAAAAACACATTTAGGGCCCCACAAGTTCGTAGACGCATCGATTTTAATTGTAAACCCTAACCTGTTCGCGCGGACAAACAACCGCTTCAAAATGAACTCCTTTGAATGATCTCGGACGTCAAGATCGCTCAGAAGAGTCCTGTATTCATCGAAGAGAACAAAATCTCGATCAATTAAACAACAGATCGATCCACAAAAACTTTAATCTAATCATCATACATATATATATATATATATATATATAGATGTAAAAACATATAAATAGAAAAGGAGAGAAACTAACTCGATATGAAGAGAACGAAAACAAGGGAGGTTGAAATTGGAAAAACGAAGAGAGAGAGACCTCCTCTCCTCTTCGATTTTTACATAGATTGAGTTCTTTCCGTGCCAACGAGGAGTAAATACTGAGGAGCACAACCAGAGAAAACGAAGGATAATTATAGAAACCACCCCTATGGTTTTTACAATTGCAAGAACCCCTAACCTAGTTCCTGAAATTCTACAGGACTCCCACTTTTTTCAGACAATTTAGTTACTTTTTGTTTTTTTAAAATACCCATCAAACTTTTTTTTTACTTACTTTTAAAATTATAACTATTTATAATTTAAAAATTAAACAATATTATGAAAAAAACTAAAAAAACTTTTGATTATTAAACAATATTTTTTATAATCAATGAAATTTTATTATACATTAGTTTAAAATTTTATTATAATTAGTTTAAAATTGCTAAAAAACAATATTGTTAATAAAATTTTATTATTAAACAATATATAAAAATAGATGTATAATAAAATTTATGATGTTTTTAAAAAAATATATAAGAAAGCAAAAAAGTTAAAAAAAACTAAAAACTTTTGAATTATTAAATGAAATTTTTTTAACTCTATAAAATTTTATGCAAAAAGATATAAATCTAGCTTAAAGCTAATTTCTAAACGGGGCCTTAGTAGTTGGTGTCATTAGAGACAACAGAAAAGTGCTAAAAATTAATGGGTCAAATGTTTAAAATGTCAAAATACCTTTCTTTCAAACATTTTTATTTTATTTTTAATTTAAAAACAGAAAGTGCTCAATCAATGGGTCAAAAAGTTTAGAACACCAAAATACCTTTTTCCACACATTTTCTTTAAAAATGGACTATCAATGGTGGCATAAATAATATCATTATGAAGAATTTAATTTATAGTTTTTAACTTATAGTTCAACAAAAATTTTGAAATATTTAAAAAAAATATAGTTATAATTCTTTATTTTTAGTTTTTAATTGTAAAACAACAACTATAAATTCTACTATTTTAAAAATATAAGTTTACACCCAATGAGTTTGCACCCAACACCCAATGCAGTCACCTATTAAATGCACAAGATTTGTAATATTTATATTCACATTGTAAATTGCTAAGTTTTAAAGTTTATTTTTATACATTTTAAATCTATCTTATACGTATAACAATTCACAATGGTTCACATTTTTCAACTCAAAAATCAATTCATGGACTACTATTGTTCCATTCAATGATTCGATGGTTAGATTATTCTTCTATTATCTTAAATTTTCGCTTTTTCACTACGCAATCTCTATTTTATCTCTTTCATCTCTTTCGATTTTAGAAGTATCTAAATTCAATTTTCTCCTATTTATGGCCACCATCAAGTTTTGAGTGGACCATTCTATATAAATACCATTATATCAAATTGTGAAATTTGACCTTCTTCAAGGTTAACTAAAAAAATTAAAAACTCCTTTTAAGTTTTTGAAATTGCATTTGCCTATGTGTACAGGATACCTACCATCAAAAAATGAGTTGCCACCCAATTTTTTTTTAAATGTACCTAAAACCTTTAAAATGAGATTCATGATCCGAGAGCAAAAGAACAAAAGGAAAAGGTGTTAAGCACCTACTTTGCTTGATTATAAAGTCGACCTCTGCTTTAAAATATATTTGGGTATTTAAATTCTTTCAACCCGTTCATCATCGGGTACTCTTAGTCTGTCTAAGATGCATACTGTATTCTTCGACCAATTTTCTGCTTCCATGAGATTAAGAGTTCCTACGAATTCTTTAGCACCTAAGTCCTTAAACTGTTTGATCATGGAATTTCCCATCCGTTCCACTTGGATACCGATCCATCTTGCATTTTGCTCCGTTAGTCTTCCTATTGCTTCTAGCATTCTCGTAGTTGGATCAAGTAGTATTGGTCCCATTCGGAAAGATGGTTCTTGTTGTACTTCGTTAGAAATCGACAATGCCCCTTCTAAATGTTCCATACTTTATCCTATTACAAGAAAGACATGAATTAGGGTTTGACACTAGCGTCTAACCCAACTCATATAGAAGGAAAAAAATAGCTAAACTGGAAGAACCAAAGGTTATCTCCATCTGACAACATACTTAGATTTTCAATTAGGAACCTACGCTTGCAGAACGCGTTTCTCAAATAGACTTCAAGGCTAGTTAATCAGACGTCCGAAGACAAGCGTATGATATCCCAATACCTATTTCAAAACTCAAGAAGACGCACCTATCCTACGGTCCACCACAGACCAAACTCTGACAAGTCTATAGAATCTAACACCTAGAGCTCTGATACTAAAATGTCACATCCTCTCTCTAGGAGCTAAAAACTGATGTTATTTATAGCAATCAAAAGAGTATTTATACTAATCAAACTAAGATTATTTATTTATAGGAACCAAACGAACTGTGCATGCTACGGATACGTTTTTTTTCATACATCTAAACTGGAATATATACTTAACAAAAGCACTTCAAGTCTTGATTACTAAAGATTTAGGCAAAAGACAATTGATTGCGAGCCTGAGCCTATGGACTCAACAACAATGGTGGACCAACTCTAACCATCCATGTGATCTGTAACTACAACAGTTATAGGAGAGTGCATTTAGTATTATAATGAACAAGACAGAAAATAGTCATTTTAGTTAGGGATACTAAAATATCATGTTTTTCACCAGATATGTAAAATACAACATTTACTTTTCACAACATCTCAGAAATTATAAAAACTTTCTCACACTTTGCAAAAGTGTCATTTAGGCTCATCAGTCACAATTCATTGAATTCATTGTCCCGTAAATCAAAAGTAAGATTTTCTGGCATAACTGCTATAATTCAACATAAAATTGTTATTCTCATAACTCATATCCAACAGTGTCCAAGTAGTCATCAACCTCATGACCGGGAGTTCCGACGGTACCATAACCTCAATTCTTAATGCGTGGATAGCAACGTGATGGAATGAGGGTCACTCTCTACCAAGCATGAGTAGTATGTGCTATAACCTGGAACTTAACCCGCAAAACCTTTAAGGCAAAAACCCCCGCTCAACGAGAAACCTCCCCCATAGGGACAAACAACACCCATGGTTAGGCAACCTCCTATAACGGAATATAAATGGCCGAAAACCCTTGTAATTTGGTACTTTGAAACATCAACTCATAATATTGATAACATTTGTCAAAACATTTATATCACAACCACATGCTTTTCAAAAGGTAGAGATAGCATATTTAGAAATATCATAGTATTTGAATAAAAGATCATACTATCACAATTTTTCATACTTCAAATCATAGATATAAAACATATTTAAAATATAAACCATGCATTTATGTTTAAAATAATACTTAAGCACTTTTACGTCATCTTAGGTGCGACAAAACTATTTCCTAATCTTCGATCCCACTTCCTAATCCTCTTATGACAAATTTTTGGTCCATAGTAAGAAATTAAACCTCTACGTAAGCGTAGAACAGTTATCTTTGACGAAATTTTAGAATTTTTCAACAATTGAAGTTATTTATAATTTAAGATTCTCAAGTAGAAATTAAATAAAACATTATCTTTTAGAACTTAATTCTTATTAAACTATTAAAACTAACCAAAATATTCTGATTACTTTCAAAAATATATATAAATTTTTTATTTATCTCAACTTTTATTAAAAAAAATATACATATTAAATTTTATACAAACATTATATTTTCTTATTAAAACTAATTATGTAAACTAATATTATATTTTACAGCAACTACCACCCGTAAACAGAAAAACTGCTCTTTTCCTTTTTTTTCATAAGTTTACAAAATAATAATTCTACGGTTTGAATTCGCCGGAGTAATTTACTGGCGATCGAAACCGTTCAATAGCGGCCTCATGTCGTCAGTAGAACATTGATGATAACATGTATCATGATAGCCATATGCATACATATAACAAGAATGATAATAAATAAATAAAGGTGATAGCTACTATTTTATTTGGGTTCAGGTCAACCGGGATAATTTTTCGATGGTCAGAACTGTTCACCAGCGGCGTTAAGTCGTCGAAAGGGTGGTAAATGCTGGAGATATAGGAATAATGGCGTGCACAGAGGTGATTGTGTGCATACAGTTTTTGAAAATAAAATTTATTTAAAGGTGGTGAGAGCTGCGGCTATTTGTGGCGGTTTTAAATAGTTTTTGGGGTCTCAATGGCGGTCTGGAGATTGTGGTGGTGGTCTCCAGTGGTGGTGGAGGTGTGGGTGGTGCCGAAGTGTAGAGGAGAGGAGAAAATAAAAAAATAAAATGGGAGATATATATAGATTACCGAGAGAGAGAGAGAGAGAGAGAAACAGGGAGGGAGGGAGAGACCAGCGTGAGGGAGAAATGGCCGGTGGGGGTGGGTGGGTAGTGGCGCCGACGTTCGCAGCGTAGTGGAGGTGAGGTGTAACATCCCGATCCTTCATATGGCAACGATATTGTTCGTTTTAGGCAAAAATTCTCACGATTTTGTTCTTCCAAGGGGGTTACCCATCCTTGCATTGCTCATGCCCAAGCACCCTTAACTGCGGAGTTCTGCTAGGATTTCTACCACCTAGGAAAATGCCTTGTTGAATGTATGGGTTCAAGAATTTTTCTTTATAGCCTAGGAACTTCCTCTTCTTTTTCGATGTGGGATACCAGGATATCACAATCCACCCCCCTTAGGGCATCACGTCCTCGTGCAGTAGCCTGCTAGCTCCGATAACCTACCAGTCCTTATTGACCCGCTCACTCAGTAGCCCGCCCACGTGTCAGGCGACACGGTAGGGTCCCACACTCGGAAGTGAGGAGAGTCGGTTCTAATATCATATGTAGCACCCTGACCCTTCATATGGCAACGATATTCTCCGTTTTAGGCAAAAGCCCTCACGATTTTATTCTTCCCAGGGGGTCACCCATTCTTGCATTACTCCCGCCCAAGTACGCTTAACTACGAAGTTCTGCTGGGGTTTCTAATACCTGGAAAAAGGTTTCGTTGAATGTAAGGGACCAAGATTTTTTCTTTATAGCCTAGGAACTCCCTCTCCCTTTTCGATGTAGGATACCAGGATATCACATGCAGTGTGGGGCGCGGTGGCTTGCATCGTCGCCTTCTCTTTTCCCCCATCGAAGCTTATGAGATGAAGCTCTCAGCTCTGGGGATGAAGCTTCTGAGATAAAGCTTTTTAGCTTTGGTTTTTGAAACTTCTAGAATGGAAGCTTGTTTGATTTTATTTATATATATATATATATATGTGTGTGTGTGTGTGTGTGTGTGTGTGTGTGTGTATACGCGAGCGCGCGCGCACGCGCGTTATGAACTGGATACCCGATTTGCACATTCAGAACTAAACTCAATCGGTTCAGTATTGATGACCCCGAACAGAATATGGGACAAACCCTTCGTTGCCGAAGTTCCCGAAGTAATAGTCCTTCCTTTCACCATGGCAGAGAGGGAGGTTACAGTCACTCAGCCCCCGCTTTTGCCAAATCGGCTGGAGCCCTCCGTCCCGGGTTACACCATTTCTATCTCCTCCTCCACTTCTTTGAAGATCCGGTTCATAACACGCACAATATATATATATCATATTCTTTCAGATTTGTGTGCACAAGCCTGAATGGGTAACTCGATATTTATAGGCGAGATCTGGGGACATGTGACATACTGCATGGATAATTTTACATGCACCAACAAGTGTACGGTAAAAGTAAAAAATTATTTTTGGTATTTTGTGTAAAATTTTAAATTTAGAAATTTTTCAAAAATTCTTGATAGACTTTTAATATTATTTTATGAATTATCATGAAATCAAAATTTGGATAAAAGTTTTCTGACCATATAATAAATTTTTATCTTGATCTTTGATTATCAAAATTTTAATTTGATGTAAGTTTTTGGGTTCAAATCTTAAAATTAAGTATTAGGTTTTATTAGGAATTTTATTTAAAAATTTTCTACTAATATATTATTATTTATTTATTTTTATAACAACTCATTAAATATTATATTATTCTAAGAGGTTTAACTAAATAGGACGAAAAATTATAATTGCCATGTATCTTATTACTAAGATACGGGTTATTACAACCAGTATATCAAAGATGGGTAATCATTTGAATCTTGGATATTGGATAAAATAATGAGGAAATTGTCAACGTCATCTCAGTTTTTGAAGTTGAGAAAGAGGACTAGCAACAACCACTCATTGATTACCTACAACGTGGAAACTTTTCTGATGATTCACACCGAAAAACCAATGTAAAGCATTGTGCTTCGCGATTTATCTACTACAAGGATATGCTTTATCATCATTCTTCTAAAGGATTGTTCTTCGTTACTTGGGTGAAGTTGAAGTAATGTAGACTTTCGAAGAAGCTCATTCTGGCATATTCTGTGCTCATCAATCAAGTCCTAAACTCCATTTTTGAATCAAAATGGTGGGATATTACTGGCCCATCATGGTCAAAGAGTGTATGGAATACGAAAAAAGATGTCGACCTTGTCAATTCCATGCTAAATTCATACATCCACCACCTGAACCACTCAAATCAACTGTCGCCTCCTGACCCTTTAATGCATGGGTGATTAGATATAGTTGGACCAATGATGAAATCTTCAATTGGTCATCTCTACATTCTAGCAACCATTGATTATTTTTCGAAATGGGCTAAAGTTGTGCCATTGAGAGAAGTGAAAAAAGAAACTGTAGTGGACTTCATCCGCACCAATGTCATATTCAAATATAACGTACTACGCTACATTATACAATGGAATGCCTTTTTACAATAGTTTGATGAATAAGTTTTATGAAAAAATAGGTTTTAAGCAACACAATTCTTCCATGTATAATGCACCCGTAAATGGTCTTGCATAAGCATTCAATAAAATCCTTTACAATTTGCTGAAGAAAGTGGTGGCCAAGTCAAAAAGGGATTGACATGAAAGGATTGCAGAAGCTCTATGGCATATCGAACTACTCATCGAACATCTACGCAAACTACTTCTTATGCATTAGTACGTGAGGTTGAAGCAGTTCTTCCTCTTGAACATCAAATTCCATCTTTAAGGATTGTCATTCAAAAAGGTCTGACTAATGAAGAAAATACTCATTTGCGTCTTAAAGGATTAAAAGCCCTAGATGAGAAGATTCTGTTGGAAATATTGAATTCAATTGGCCTTTATTCTAGAATTATTGGCCATTATTCTAGAATTGATTTTTGAATTCAATTGACAATTCAATTGGTCATTCAATTGACAATTGAATTCCAGAAATCAATACCATTCATTGGAAAAATTGATTTTCATATTCATTTCTTTTGTAACACTCTATGAGAGAAATTCTTTATATAGACTCCTTTGTATTCTACATATGAATAGAAAAGAGGTGAATGTGTAAACAGAATACAATGAGAGGAGAAAGAGGGAGAGAGGGATCAGATTACAGTTGTCTGTTGTGAGAGAGAGAAAAACAGACGGGATGCATTCGTATAGCCGATCTTTGGTGGTGTTTCAACATTTGGGTCAACCGTTTTATTATGGGAGAGTGACGCCGGTGGAGAAACCTACAACACTCTTGGTAGACGGTGAATTATTCTTAAGAAAACTGCGTTTGTAGTATTCAGTTTGTATATTCTGTTCATATTATTTCTGCAATTTCGTTTTTTGTAAATTTTGCATATTGTAATTTTTAAAAATTAATAAACGTTTATTTTCTAGACCACCGAGTATTTTTTATGGCATTACATTTCTCCCAACATATGCTAGAAGCGCAACAACATCTAAAATGTTATCAAGCTTGTTTCTATGGAGCAGTCAACAAAAAAGATCATCTTCAATCTTTTCTTAAAAGAGACTTAGCTTGCAGTGAGAATGTCAATTATCACTACCCATCGAACTAGAAATAAATTCACTATTAAGTGGGATGGGCCATATATAATTCAAGAAGTTTATTTAAATGGTGCTAACAAATTGGTTACTGAAAATGGCTTAATAGTTGGGCCCATCAATGGCAAATTCTTAAAACGGTACTATACTTGAGAAGACAAAAATGCTCATTGATGCATGAGCCTAAACTGCATGTTACTTTTAACCCGCATGAGTTTTAACCGCGAATGATACCCAAAAAAAAAGAACTATGTTTGACTTGATCCTATTTTGGATACGTAGGCAGCTTGAAATTTTATTTTAAGTTTAGTTATTTCTAAAAAAAATATTCTTGACAAAACAAGTTAAAATATCGACTTGATTTTTAATAAAAAAGAATAATAAAAAGAAAAATGAAGTCTATTTGTTCACGGATAAAATATTTGATGTATGATGAAAATATAACTTCAACAACAACAAAAAAGAGTCTAGGATGCAATTTTGAAATCAATCAAGTCTTGACGACTTACTTCTAGTAGTTCTCTCATCTTTTTCAAGTACTCAATATCAGCATCACTATGAACTGGAAAACTTTTAATAGTAGAGAATTCTTCTTTAAGACTCGAAACATCAACTCACAGTTTGGACAACTCTTTTTTTTTCTTTCAAAAAGTAGGAATTTAGTGTCTTTCTTCTCACCATCCAGAACTCCCAGCTCCTTCTTTAATTGGACTTTTCTTAAATCAATTTCTATAAGTATTTTTTTGAAGGGCTTAAGTCTCATTAAGTTTCTATCTCTCCTTGACTATAGCACTAGAAAGACGATTGTTAGCATCCGTCAGCAACCGTGCTTGCGACTGTCTGGACATTTTTTCTATGGAAGAAGTCCATGAAAAATTGTACAGTCGAATATTTTAAAAAAATCCATCAAGATAATGCTTCAATTGCGAAAAGTCCATCACATGATCTTATCTATCTCTTTAAGAATGTTTTCTGCTTCTTCTTCAATGTTATTAACTTGATCCAAATGATATTTGCCAATTTTATGAGAAAGTTCAGTTCAAAGCAAGGAAATATAAGCACACTGACAACTCAAAATCAGTTCCTCTCCTCAAAATGTTGAAATAATAGAGGGGGCAGGTTAGGTTGCATAACAACAATTAATTGAACATTCTCAGTGATAGATGAAACAATCGTCTTGCTAATATCCCGATGTTCATGACCAAGTATGTCAAAAAAACCAGGCCTATCAATAGAACTATCATTATTCTTAAGAATTTGCTCATCAGTTTCAATATGAACGTCAAAGTTTCCTAAATAAAAAGAGAAACAAGACAAAATTTTACATAAATAAAAATTGTAGTTAAAAAAATTAAACAGATAAGCTTACTTGTTTTTGCAAGTATGCCAAAGGCGTGGAAGCGCTAGGCACATTGTGGAAAAATTCATCCACATCAAGGTTAATTTCATTTAAGTTAGAAAGTGATCCTCTCCTTTTCAATCTTTTTCAATGGCGATCATTTTTGCTGGAGCTACTCACTTCTTCAAGGAGGACTATTGTAACGACCCGGTTCGGACTCTAGTTGTAACAACTCAGTTGGTAATGACCCGTGTAAAGACCCAGCCCAAACCGTAGTATTAGCAACGATTAGCCAACAAAAAATCTTAGGTCGCTAAAATGATAGAAATTCTAACTCAACCCGAAACCTTAATTTGATTCGAAAATCTTAAAAAGACCTAATAGTCAGGGGACAAAATCCTAATACTCAGAGAAGACTCCCAACATTCTAAATTAAATAAATAATATGAAATATTAGATTAAAAATCAAAATTTCTCATAATTAGAGTAAAATGACTATTTCGTCCATAATACAGTAAGAAATCTTAAAGACTTAAATTTTGACACGTTGATACCCTGAATAAAAAATTTAAATATAATTAAGTAACAAAAGACAAAATAACAACAAAAATATCCCAGAGTGGCCTGCCACATTGGGATATGTGCTCAAAAAGTCATTTTTTATAATTTTTAGGCTCAAAAATAAAAAAGTTTTGTACAAATCAAGCATTATTATAACCCACAACTTTTTAAATAAGTAATATACATAATAATATAATATTATAGGCCAACAAAAATAAATAAATCATTATTAAAATTCTTACATACTAAAATAAGTATAAAAAAATTAAATATTATCAAACTAACTTAATTCGACTTAAAAGCTTACACCTATTTAAATCAACGAAAAATTAATCTTAAGTTCTTAAAGTAGCGTCGGTTTTGTTTTCATTCACCAAAAGATTTTTTAACGCTCGAGGTCTAGTTTTAACACGTGAGGTCCAATTGGACCCTTGAATAAATAAATTTATCTGTGATTCTTCAAAACATACAGATAAATTTATTTGTATGAATAAAATTGTGTCTTTTTAAAACGTGTAAAACACACAGATAGATTTATGCGTCCCTTTTTAAAACATGTATAAGGCACACAGATAAATTTATCTGTGTGCCTTACACACATGTGTAAAGCACACAAATAAATTTATCTGTGTGCCTTACACACATGTGTAAAGCACACAAATAAATTTATCTGTGTGCTTTTCAAAACATGTGTAAGGCAAATAGATAAATTTATCTGTGTGTCATAAAGTATGGTCACCCGGTATACAGGACGATGGTTGCATATCAAGCATCTCCCCTAGAGGTTTTACTTTCGTCCTCTGTGGAGGACTTCCAGCATCACCAATTATTCCACTCCATGAAGCAGTTCGATGCGAATTAGATGAAAGGGAGCCATTACCATTCATTATTGTCCCCACGTGTGAGACGTTGTTTGTGCTCGGAAACCTTTGCATCGCCATCAATGACGGAGGTGCAGGATAACGGATTGAGTTATTTGCAGCGGGTATTAAGGAGTTTATACACATGTGTAAAGCACACAAATAAATTTATCTTTGTGCCTTTCAAAACATGTATAAGGCATACAAATAAATTTATCTGTCTTGTATAAATACACAGACATATAAATTTATCTGTATGCATTACATATAAATTTATCTGCTTGTGTTAAATTTATCTGTGTTGTAGAGAATTGGATCTCGCGCGTTAAAAAATTTGTTGGTGGACCTTGCGCGTTAAAACTTATTTTTTTAGACATTTCGGTAAAAGCCCCTTTAATCAATAGCTATAAAAAATTATGATAATTCATGAAAATACTACATGAATCATAAACTTACTAAAATAATAAGTTTTAGTAGGTAAAGACACTAAAAAATACACTAAATTAATTTTTTAAGCATTTTCATGCACAATATGGCACAAAAACTTAGTTTAAACCTCAAATTAATGCAAAATAAACTTTTAGTCTACCCCAAACAGCCCCTAGACAAAATCCTAGCTACCATAGTTTGAAAATATCTTCTCAAATAGAGCAACAAATGCACGCAACCAATCAAAATTAAAAGAAACAAGAAAATAACTTACACATCCATGACGAAACCCACTAAATCCTTTTCTATAAAAACCAAACCAAACACACATCATTTTCTCCTTCATGGTTCGGTCAAGAGAGGAGGAGATCAGATTGTGAGTGTTTTGAGTGTTCATAGAAGTTTGAGAGAAGAAAGAAGAAGAAAAAGAAGAAGGGTCCAAGAAAAAAAGCTCTTTGGAGACCATAGTGCATAAAGCTAAGTCCTCTAGTCATTCACTATTCTTTAAGCCCTCAAACAAGTAACTAAAACCTTTAAACTCTCTGTCCAATATCACCCTAAATCTCCCCCAACTCATCTCCTTAAACACATGTAAAAATAAGAACCAAAAAATGAATTAAAAATGTGTTGTAGTAAGAAAACTAGGATTATTCATGATTTTTATGGTGAAGAATGAGCTTGCATGTTTGTATCCATGAGTTGTGTGGCTTTTAAAAGTTCAGAAACAAATATATGTTAGTCTTAAACACATGCATGTAAAAAAATGGAACCAAATCTTGGCACACCATGAGCTAGGAGACAAATACCCTTAAAGGCCTAATTTTTGGGCTATTTTAGCTTTTGCCCCAAATTTTAATTTATCATAACTAAATGTAGAAAAATGATTTAAGTGTGATTTTTATGTCCAAACCTAAGTTTTAAAGTTATTGTTCATAAAAAAATTAGTTTGGACTAATTTTATTGAGTAGAACTCGAAATATACTATTTTTGCTAAAGAGTGTCAGTTTCTGACCATCCAAAATTGCAGAAAAAAAATCTTAGTTTAAAATGAGATCCGAGTTTAGGTTAAAATATAAAAGGTTGTAGCTAACATGCATATCTTGCTGTCCATAAACAATGAGTCTAACATATTGAGATTTGATAGGTTAAAACACATCTCAAAATCACTGTTGTGAATCTGTGATTGGCAGAGTCATCTGTCACATATTTTTGTATGACTAGAAATCCATGTTTTTAGTACCCAAATTCAAAAGTGATTTTCATAAAAAGTGTAGATAACATATTGAACTATTTATTGTACAACAATTAGACCTATATACCTACGGATGGTCCATCAAATCATTTGTAAACTCTCTATTGTAACCTGATTCTATTGAGTATTTTGTAGCTAACTAGACCCATTTTATAAAATGGCCAATATCTCTAAATTGGTTCAAATAACTACCTTTAGCACTATTCATGAAACTTGTAGGGGACATATTAAGTTAGAACATATCCAAAAATCAGATCTGTAGGACTTGAGTCGATGCCTAAAAACCAAGACCAACTGAGGTACATTTTTTATGCTTTTCTCTGTAAAGTGCTGAACTATTTTCACTTAAATAAAATAAATGACCTATTTGCCTTAGGATCTGACCTTAATGTTAAACATAAAAGTTGTAGAAAATATTTTTATATAAATAGTATCCAAAAAAAAGAACTTAAATCCATGTCTAGGTACCCCAAAACACTATTGTCCTTTTTAAATTGACACTTGAATATTTACTCTTAAATTGTTAAGTGTGTAGTTGACATACTTTATTGTGAGACTTGAAGCATATATTTTAATTGATTTAAGTTGGATGATTAATGTTTTAAAGTGATTATATGATGATTAAAATCCATACTATAAAGTTTGAACCATGTATTGAGAATTGTGACTTATGCTTCATATGCTTGTACTTAGTGCTTTAATGAGTGTACCTTGTGCTTTAAAGGTTTATACCTTATGCTATGTTGAGTCGTACACTTTTACCATGCTTAGTTGCATATCATGCCATTGTTAGTCGTACGTCGAAATATAAGTTGTTATATCATGAGCGTTGTGAGTGTGGCACTGGAGATATCTTGTGGGTTACCTCTTGTATATTTTTGAGTTATATGTTGATACGGTTAATGTGGGGGAAGGCAAATCTTTTTATCTTTGTTAGTGAGTCCTAGTTGATCGGGGTGTTGACAATGAGCTATATATGTCCTAAGCCGTGTTATGTTATGAGCCGTGTCACATCTTGAGCCGAACTGCTGTTATAGGTCGCTGTGATCAGGAACACTAACGTACGGGAACCTAATGTACGGAAACGTAATGGTTCCATTTGGAATATTGTGTTGGGTATGATTGACTTTGGGCCATGTACGTCCTGAGCCGTGTTACGTCTTGAGCCATGCCACGTCTTTAGCCAAACGTTTGCTATACACCGCCGTGATTATGAATGTTGGTGTATGGGAGCCTAACGTATGGGAACGTAATGGTGCCACTCAAAATTCGATTGGTTGATTTATAATTGGGTTGGGCAAACGCATTTGCATTACACTCTTCATTACCCGCATAATTAGTTGTTTAATACTTACATGTCTACTGTATTTATATCTTTGCCTATATCCTTGATTTATAAATGCTTTAAGTGTTGTATGAAATGCGTCATGGTGAGTTTGTACCGTGAGATTGGTTAGAGAGTTTGAAGAGTTTTTTTTTTCTGGATTTTGGCTCATAGCATTCGTGCCACATATGAGGAAGAGGATATCTTTGAAGAGGAGGTCCCTGAATGAGAAGAAAGCTAGGATTACCAAGGAGAGTTCCAGGAGCAGGAAAATATCAACGATGCTTGCTGAAGATTCAAGTCTTCTCTTTTTGTTCTTTTCGTTCAGTATCCTAGCGCATATTGTAATGTTTTGTAAATCTTTTACGAAACTGTAATCGCTATGTACTTTTGAACAGTTCAGAACTCTTATGATGTAATATTTATGATATGTAAATATGAATTGATGGCTAGAATATTTTTCTTATTTATACGTATGTATGTCGCGACATGCCTAGAGGACGGTGCGTCACAACTATAGTCCTCTTAGAGTTTTTGATAACTACCGAATAGCGTTTAGGAGCAAAAATAATCAATGAAATCATGTCTAGAGTTGATGATGCTTTCATACTTTCATTTTCCACCTCTCTAGATCGAACTTTACCCATTTCTATTTTCTTGGAATTTGGAGTAGACAAAATAGTTGCTCTTACTCGGTTTAATTCACGAGCTTCCTTAAATTTTAAAAAGGACAATATAAGCATTTGTTTTTATCATTTGCACATCAGGAGTGACTCAGCTTTGAATTCTTTGTAGAAACCTTGACAATTTCTTTGTAAAAGGGCTAAAAGAATTTTTTTCACCATTCAACATACTGTATGGTGGCAAGGCTATTATATAAATGTAAAGGAACCAAAAGTCTGACTTAACTGGATAACATCATGCAAGATAGTTAAAATTGTCCAATAATTCTTTCAGAGTATCGTTAGAGGTGGATTTTTTCAAATTTTTAGGAATATCTTAACAAAAATTAAAATGTCATACAAACCTGTGAGGGCTGTAAGGCTCAATAATGCGTTCATCACCTAAGCGAAGAGTTAAATAACTCGAGCGAAGACTAACAATATAGTCACTTTAAGAGTTTGAATTCTGGCCATTGTCTAGCAAAGTTATTTGTTTATCTTGACACAAAGACAAGGTTGACAAGCACAATAGGTCAGCATTTTTAAAAAGTTGGCGAGCCTCTATGGTATTAAAATACTTTGCCATATTTTCTCTTCCATATCTCACCATCTGAGCACTATATATAGAACAGCCGTTGGAAAAATAAGTTTCGAAGTACCAAACTAGCTATCTTTAGACATAATGGACAGGAAAGAGGGCACTGCGCATGCTTGGTAGAATTTTCTCGCAAGCTGCAGTATATGCTCGCAAGGACTGGAATTGGTGAAGAATTTTTTTTTCTCCAAAAGCCATTTTAGTAGTTATCTTAAAGACTCCACGGCAAATGTGTTCGGCTTCCTTATTGGGAAAGATGAATATATATACATAGTCAATAAGATAACAGAACAAATAAATAAATTTCTTTTCGTATGCTGTCTTCAATAGCTAAGTCATTGAAAGCTTCATTTTCTTTTTTAGATCGTAGTACTGACTTACCAATAACAGCCATTAGACTGCGGCACGTCTTTAGCTTATTTTACCTCTTTTTGTATGACCTACGAGAGGGTTTTGTATATCTAAGTGGAACTCTAAAATAAAATTTTATCTAGTCACGGGGTAGTAAAATTTTTATAAAAAAATTTTTTTGCAAAAAGGAAATTTTTTACAAATCAAAAATGATTTTTGTTTCATTTGGCAATCTGCCTTTAAGTCAGACATTTTGTTTAAAGTCATATTAAGCCAAATAAACTAAACATTTATCTGGTAAACTATAAGGGTGGCTTTAAGTTTAAAAATTGGTTTAAAATTGTTATAATTTTGTAAAATTTATTTAAAATTTTTTTATATTCAATACGAATCTTATTTGATAGATTTGATAAATAGATTTTATATTCAATATAAATTTTAATTTTTTGCCTTCTTATTTATTAGCTTTTGTCAAGTTCTCAAACAAGGAGATGGCTTGAATTTCCATCGTAATTCTATTTTATAACTATTTTCAATATGCAGGAGTATGATTCTCCATCATATTATAACTTTGGTCCAACTCATTCATTTCCTTTGCTTTTTACGTAAAATAATTTTATATATTTTTTAATAATATCATAACTTTTATTACACAAATTTATTTATTTTATCAAATTTATATTTTAAAATTTTAATCATCAAAATCTATCAAACAAGATCTATATTAAATATAAATTATATAAAAATAAAATTTTAAAAATTATAATAATTTCTTTTTGACTTAAAAATTTTGCCTTTTTGCCTAAAGTGTCTTTAAGCTAATTTTGTTTTTGCTTATTATTTTTTGGCATACAATTATCTATATGGTTCACCAATCAAATCTTTACTTATTAGTTTTAAAACAATTCTAAACAAAAAACCTAATTTAAAGTCAAGTTGCCCAACGAAAGCTATATAATGGGCTCATTTGTTTGAAGGACTATTTTTATGGGATAATTAGTATATTTAGTCTCGTTGGTTGAAGGAGTGTATTTGAACTATTAGTGCATGTGTTATAAGTATAGTATTTTTTTGTACCGAATGATGTTGGTTAAGTTGAGAGTAAAATAACCTATAGACAAATAAAATATTGTTTAGTTTGACATGATTTTAGTGAGATTAAATTTTTTTATATATGAAAATGATTAAAATAGTTTCAGGACTAACCAATTCACTCCTTCAATGGGTTTAAGATAGTCCCCCATAAGAGGTATTGAGTTAATTGAGAGATTTCTTAACCCCTTTTAAATGGTTGCGAATCATATCTTTGTGGGGCTGAATCTGCAAGAATAATAGAGAACAGAAAGAACTAGACCCACTTTGTTGGGTTCGATGACTTGATCACTTATGCATAGGAAAACAAGGATGAGACTGGCTGACGGGCTTAGCCAGAAAGCCCCTCCGATACCTAAGTTAGTGAACTACATGATGGAGAAGATAAGTCCTGAAAAGAATTTAGTAGAGTTTCTGTAAGTAGAATTGTGTGTGTATATCTTGTCTTCGAATTCGGTATTTATAGATGAAGTTTGGCTGGAAAAGAGCAATTCCTCATGCTAGGCTCTGGTGGGAGTTGCATTTTTTTCCTTTTAGGGTATTCCCGAAGCCCTTTTGCGCAATCGACGGGTTGTTCAATTATTTCGGGTCATATTAGGTGTTATTCAATGCATAAGTGTACGGATGTGACATTCCCTTTAATGTCTCGAGCTCAGTCGTTCCATCACATTAAATGTGCTCTGATCCCGATTGTGGTTATGATCATTACGCTTGATCAAGATGTGGAGCTTGGTCTAACCGAGCTCTCTTGCTTGGTAGTTGGCCCTTTGCCGTTATGTTTTTTTGGGCTCGTCGGGCTTTTGGATGGCTTATGTATGTTTAAGTTGATCTCTTTCAATATCTATATAATATGTGTGAGAGAGGTTCCTGCTATGAGTAATTCACAGTAGGAGGAGCTATGACTTTTAAAATGTTTTATTTAGGATTTTAAAATTTAATTTAAATCGTTTATTATGTTGTAATTGTCATGTAGGTAATATCTGTAAAAAAATCAGGTCAATTGAATATTGTTAATCATATCATTCGGATACATTTGTTTGACAATTTATTATTAAAATACTATTAAATTAATTAATTTTTTAAAAACAAATATACTCTTATCATATAGATAATGATGTTCGTTTAACCTGATTTTTCATAGAGAATAGCTATTCGACAATTTTAATATAATAAATAATTTTAATTAAAATTTAAAATTCTAAATAAAATATTCTTTACTGCCAATTAATCACTGCAAGAACCCTATTTTTCTACGGCTCTATATAGAACTATTAGTATTAATAAAATAATCCTATTATAATATCCTAATCCCGCAATCAAACGAGGCGAATGTGTATATCCAAATATTACTGCCAAATTCTTGCAGTGGAATATCTTTGGTGGGAAACGGCGAAATATAGGACGTTAGATTCGAAATTTAAAACCAGGGAGTGGACAGATTCTATTTACCAGAGACGACTTGACTCGTCATTCCGGCCAAATCCCATTTTTGCAAGAGAAGTTGGCTTTTGCTAATGCCACGACAGTTTTCTCAACCGCCTCTTCATCTTTTGCACAAACTTTATCCATAGCTTTTTCGAAAAGGTCTGGGAAACCCTATCCATCCCTTGTTTTTCTCGATTGTATCGCGCGATCGTTTCGTAAGCAGATAGCGGTGACACGTCAATACAGGTATTTCCAGAGTTTTTACTGTGTGATCAATCTGTTTTTGGTCAAGTTCATATTTGCTATTCTGGCTTCTTCAAAGTATAGGTTAAAGTGTAATTTGTGAATTCTAGAATTGTTCTTGTATAATTGGTAAGATTTTTCTTCTATAATTGGTTTTTTGTTGCTGTTTGGACGGGGTGATGGAAGTTTTTTTTACATCGCATGAGTCATGACTGAGTGGAGAATTTTAGCTGGCTGCTCAGATCACTACACAAATCTCAGAAGATTTCATTTCTCTATATGTATGTATGTATGTATGTATGTATGTATGTATGAATTCTGGGCATATATACTTTATTATTTGCCTGTTTTTTCTTTCTTTTTTTTTTTTTTGAGCATTTTGATTTGGGAATAAGACGATCGATCCACTTCGAGGGGACTTTTCCAAGTTTGATAAAAATGTTGCTCTTGGTTATTTATCGCCAGAAACATGCTGCGGTTGGAGATCCTTTGTAAGAATTTGAAAAAAAATAAATGGAAAATGATTTTTTTGGTGGAACCCACCCCTCCACTCCAAAGCCAAAACCCCCCTTTTCTTCTTCCCTCCCATGTGAAGACCACAGTTATATCTCTCTCTCTCTCTCTCTCATGGGTCTTTCCCACTCTTTCTCTAACTTCATATATTGTGGTATACGGGTCTCCTAACAATTGTTTTCCTGCGACGCCGAAGAAGGAAGATTGATATGCTTGGCGAGGGCAACATTTTCTACCAATTGGTTTTTCAATCCGACACTTTGGGAATTTTGGGTTTCTCTCATTTCCATGTTTTGGCTTGGTTTGAGTTAGGTTTGCTTGTCCTTTGGTATAATATGTGTTGAGAAGAATGATATTGTCTGCTTTGAGTGGATTGAGATTCTAGAATTTTTATAGAAACTCTTATTTTGGATAAATGCATTAATATTAATGATGATATGGGATCTTTAGACTTAAAATGGAGACGATATATGATGGAGATGTGATGTGCAAATTTAATTTGAATTTTATGGTGAAATGAATAGATTAAGGTTTTACCATGATTTGGGTAAAATTACATGCTTGGAGTCAATTGTGAAATGGAATATTTTATCTTATGGTGAATGATCTTGGTGTTATATTTGAATACTCATAGCAAAAAAAGCATGAGAATTTCCTAAGTATAAAACTTATTGTGGAGAATGAACTATTGTGATAAATGGGAAACTAGATTTCTATTGAAAGATTTTGGTATAAATATGCTGTTAAGTTAGGACTATTATTGTATTTTTGGTATGCTTGTCTTATTATATAAATAATAGTGGTAAGAGAGTTAATCCTAATTTTTGATGCTCTCTCTTTTTATCGTTAGAATAACTCTCTCCTATTCTCTCTCAACTCTTTCTTATTGTTCTTAATTCATTCATCAATCTTAATATGGTATCAAAGCAAAATCCTATGTAATTGAATTTTCTCATTCGTTGTTTCTTCTTTTTTTTTTTCTTTTTTTTTTCAATCTCAGAATTCGACATTTGTAAAAAAAAAAAAAACTAATTCTTCCAGAGATAATCAATTGGATCTAAGGATCCATGTTATGATTTTTTCAATTTTTTTTTGGCATGTTTGCTAATTTTTTCAGTTTTTTTCTTCAACCGATGGTTGATTCCTCTTCCATGGGTGCCGACTAGGGTTATACAGGCCTCTATAAGGATCGAATCAACTCTATTGTTGAGTTTTGGTTGATTTTGTTGTGCGGTAAGGGTTTACTCGACCCATGTCTTCTCCGTTTCAACTTTTTTCGCCCTTTTTCATTCTGTTTTGGTGCTTGAAGGGCTCGACCAGTGTGTTTAAAGGCTCTATTTGGTTCACCTTTGCCTTCCAGTGTTGTTTGATGGCCGCGACTACATCTGCTTGGGTCTCTAACCATCTGCTTTGCTTTTTTTGACTTTGCTCCAATCTGGTATGGTATTTTAGCTATCTTTGGTGGTCTTGTGGTTCAGTTTTACCTTGATTTGCCCATGTTCCATTGTTTCTTGCTTCTGTTTGCCTCGTACTACTTGTTCTTAGTTTTACATAACCATGTCAGATTCTGAAAAGCCTTCTGGTGGTAATGTGGACACTGGCTTGATTCGTTCAGGGACTCCTAGTGATAGTTTGTCTCTTCAAATCAGTCATGCCAAGTTAGATGGTAGCAACTATTTGATTTAGTTTCGTGCTTGTAGATTAGCCATTGCCGCTTGCTGTCTCTAGTTATATCACTGGTGAAACTTCACAGCTAACAGTTGTGGGGCCGTCTCGCACACGGTAGACAGAAGAAAATGCCCTTGTTATGTCATGGCTACTCCATTCTATGCAGCCATCCATCAATCGCAATTTTTTGCTTCTAGATGCTGCACATAAGATTTGGTCTGCTGCTGCCCAGACTTATTCCCAGATAGGCAACGATGCTCAGCTCTATGAATTGCGGAAGAAACTCCGTGGGTTAGATCAGAAAGATCAGTCGCTAGCCTAGTATTATACCGAGTTGATCAGTTTGTGGAACAAGATAGATTATTATCATGATTTCCATGCCATTTGTCCTACTAATGCTACTACTTTCCAGAAAATAGTAGAAAAGGAGCGAGTGTATGATTTTCTTGCCGGCCTCCATATTGATTATGATCCAATCCGTGTCCAGATTTTGGGACGAGATCCATTCCCTATCTTGAGGCAGGCATATGCTTATATTCAGTAGGAAGAGAGTCGTCGTCATGCTATGGTTCTTCCTCCCGGTCAAGAGCGCTCTGTATTAACTGTCACGTCCATCACTCGGCTAGGATAACCTATCAAATTTGGGGAGAATATCGGTTCAGTCGCTCGTGATCAGTTGCGCTGTGAGCATTGTGGTAAAACCCGTCATACTATTGATTACTGCTGGAAGTTACATGGTCTTCCTACTTAGGGATGCGACGGTGGTCGTGGTAGTGGTCGTAGTGGTCCTATTCGCTCCCATGCTCATCTTTCTGGGATCTTTGTAGCACATCTGGTGAGACTGGCCATTTCTCTGAGGCAGAGTTGACTATTCTCAGGCGCTTAATGGCTCGGGTTGACATCTCTCCTTCTCCCGCCTTCACTTCTACCTTTAACTTCGCTCACTCAGGTATATCTTCTTGTGCACTTAGTGCTGTTGCCTTCCTATTCCTTGGATCATTGACTCCGGTGCCACTAATCATATGACTGGGTATTCCACATTGTTTTCTTCTCATTCTACTTGTTCTGGTAAAGATAAGGATTGAATAGCTGATGGGTATTATCTTCTATTTCTGGCAAAGGTTCTATCAATTGTTCTTCCACCCTTTCTCTCTTGTCCGTTTTTCATGTTTCTAATTTTTCTACTAATCTCTTATCTGTTAGTCGTCTTACTAGTTCTTTAAACTGTTCTGTAACATTTTTTTTCCCTCATGTTGTTTTTCAAGAACTGGTGACGAGGAGAACGATTGGCAGTGGTAGTGCGCATGGTGGACTGTACTTACTGGATGTTCCGTCGACCTCTTCTCTTTCACCTTCACCGTCTGGCCAAGCACTTCATGTCGATACTGGACCTTTACTTTTGCAGCTACATCAGTGGTATCGTCGTTTGGGACATCTTTCCTTTGGAATTTTAGAGAGGCTTTTTCCTTATTTAGCTAAACATTGTTCTAGAAGTGCTTTTTATTGCGAGGCTTTTGAACTTGCTAAACATAAACGGTTTGTTTATCCTTCAGTTAATAAATGTAGAGATTTTCCGTTTATGCTTATCCATTCTGATGTTTGGGGTCCTTCACCTGTTACTTCTATTTTTGGTTATCGATGGTTTGTGACTTTTATTGACTATTATTCTCTTGTCACTTGGGTTTATTTACTTCATGCTAAAAGTGGAGTTTTTTCGTGTTTCTAAAATTTTCATAACATGGTGCGTATCCAATTTGGTGCCACCATCAAGATTCTTCGTTCTGATAATGGGACTGAGTATCTTGATGGTGGTTTCCGTGCCTATGTTGAGGCTCATGGTATTCTCTTTCAAACGAGTTGTGTTCGCACTCCTGAACGAAATGGGGTGGCGGAACGCAAAAATCGTCATATTCTTGAGGTTGCCTGTTTTCTTCTTTTCACTATGCATGTTGCTAAGCCTTTTTTGAGTGACGCAGTTCTCACCGCTGCTTATCTTATCAATCGTTTTCCTTCTAGTATCTTTCACTTCAAAACCCCTTTGGAACTTCTACCTCGGTCTTCACCTCTCTTTTCTCTTCCACTTAAGGTCTTTGGGTGTACTTGTTTTGTTCATGCACCTAAACACTCATGTGGCAAATTGGATTCCAAGGCTGTTAAATGTATTTTCATTAGCTACTCTCCTACTCAAAAGGGCTATAAATGCTATTCTCCTACCACTCGCAAAGTGTTTGTCAGTACGAATGTTACTTTCTGGGAGATTGAGTCTTTTTTCGCCCTTCTGAGACATCTCTTCAGGGGGAGCCATTTACATTGGAAGAGATAGTGCAATCGGATACACTTATTCAGCCTAATCAGGAGTCTCATGGGTTGGTCTTTCCAAATCTTATACATCCAGATCGTATTCTCACTGAGGGGGAGAAGGAAGGGTCGGGTGAGGGGGAAACAGAGCAGGATATTGTTGGATGGTTAGATCGAACTGATCTGCATACTTATTCTTGATGTCAGAAGGATCAGTCTGCTTGTGCACCACTACCACCTTGTCAGTTGCTTTCTCCGCCCCTTGTTTCAGTCTCTTCCATGCTTCACCAGGTAATGAATCATCTGTTGTTAATTTTGATACTTGTGATTTACCTATTGCTCTTCGAAAAGGTATTAAGACATGTACTCAACATCCAATTTTACAATTTGTCTCATATGACTCATTATCAAACCCATATCGTGCTTTTGTCTTGTCTTTGTCCTCTATGTCAATTTCGCAGGGTTGGAAAGAAGCTATTGTGGACTCTAAGTGGAAAAAAGCCATGATTGAAGAGATAGCAACTCTAAAAAAGAATGGTACCTGGAAGTTAGTCTCTCTTCCAAACGGGAAGAAGCCAGTTGGGTGCAAATGGGTGTTTATTGTCAAATACAACTCAGATGGGTCAGTGGAGAGATTGAAGGCAAGATTAGTTGCTAAGGGTTTTACACAGACTCATGGTATTGATTATCAGTAGACTTTTGTCCCAGTTGCTAAAATGGATTTTGTTCGAGTACTTTTGTCTTGTGCTTCTACTCTGGGTTGGCCTATCCAACAATTGGATGTGAAGAATGTATTCCTCCATGGGGATTTAGAGGACGAGGTTTATATGGATGTACCACTAGGGTTCTCATCCCTTGAAACTAAATGGAAGGTGTGTAAATTGAAGAAAGCTTTATATGGGCTCAAGCAATCTCCAAGAGCCTGGTTTGAAAGATTCTTCAAGGCTATGCTAAGATTTGGATACCGACAAAGTCATGCAGATCACACCATGTTTATAAAGCGTAGTAATCATAAGATCACAATCCTTATTGTATACGTTGATGACATAGTTGTGACAGTAAATGATGTAGATGAGGTGTCTCATCTCAAGACAAGTCTAGCTCAAGAATTTGGGATGAAAGATCTAGGGGAGTTACGATACTTTCTTGGGATTGAGGTTGCTAAATCAGAGAATAGCATCTTCATTTTCCCAATGAAAGTACGTTCTTAATCTCCTCAAGGAAACTGATATTGCATATGCCGTAGGGGTTGATAGTCAGTTTATGCATGCTTTCCGTAGGGCGCATTTTGATGCCGTTGATCATATTTTACGGTATCTTAAGTCTGCTCTAGGAAAAGGACTTTTGTTTTTTAATCATGGTCACATGAAATTAGAAGCATTCACGGAGGCAGACTGAGCTGGTTCAGTTGATGATAGTCGGTTTACATCGGGATATTGCACATTTGTAGGAGGTAATTTAGTTACTTGGTGAAGTAAAAAGTAGACAGTGGTAGCTAGATCAAGTGCAGAGGCTGAGTACAGGGCTATGGCACATGGCATTTGTGAACTTCTCTGGCTCTGAGTTCTATTGAAGGATCTTGGAGTTGAGTGTGAAAAGCCTATGAAGTTATATTGCAATAATAAAGCTACCATCAACATTGCTCATAACCTAGTACAACGTGACAGAACGAAGTATATTGAGATTGACAGACACTTCATTAAGGAAAACTTATGCAAGGGCTCAATTTATATACCATTTGTGAAGTTTGCAGATCAATTAGCTGATATTTTTATTAAAGGGCTTAGTAGTAAGGTGCTTCATTTCATTATATGCAAGTTGGGTATGAAAAATATCTATGCATCAACTTGAGGGGGAGTGTTAAGTTAAGGTTATTATTGTTTTTTTGGTATACTTATCTTATTATATAAATAATAGTGGTAAGGGAGTTAATTCTAATTTTGGGTGCTCTCTTTTCACCGTTAGAATAATTCTCTCATATTCTCTCTCAATCATTTCTTATTGTTTTTCGTTCATTCGTCAATCTTAACATATGCTATGAAATATTGTGAAGGAAAGTGAAAAGAAAACGATATTTCTATTGAATGAATTTGTTTTGTTATAAGTATCTTATGGCACTTGTCTCGCGGTGCTTGAGTTTGCGTGTATAAAGATTGGAGTTTGATTTTGTTCAGGTTGGTCATGGAAAATAACTGGGGTACAAGATACCCATAGGTAAAACACCTTAAACTTGCGCAAGAATTGGGATTGCCTGGTCTCTTAGTTTAATAATCGATAAAGACAGAGGCTTGGATTCAAGATTGTGTGGTCCCTTGATTGATGCTCGATAAAGATAGGGGTTTGGATTTTGGGACTTGTGCTTTGCAAAGTCTCAGTGTGACAACTCGATGTGTATGTTTGGAAATAAAAGTTTGAAAATCTTATAAATGAAAATTGAATATATTGATTAGTTGAAGTATGAAGCTTAATATGGATTTCAAATGAAAAGGAGTTCATGGGATTAGAAATGATTTTCATATTTGTTATACATTCCTTAGTCGGCATGTGTGCATGACATCACATATTCACCATATGCACAGTTTTTTTACTGGGCCGTCATTCTCATGCCTAACATTTTTAGGTACTAAGGGTGATGGAGCATAAGCTTGACATGCTTGGGGGTTATTTTCTTGAAGATAAAATTCGTTTTTTGTGTACTTATGGGCCAAGGGTCATAATTCATAAGTTAAATATTTTGTAAGGCCATAAGGTCAGAAATTTATTTTGAAATTCGTCTTTATAGTAGGAGCATGATGGAGGAATCTTGGAAATGATATCTTATGTTGTTATGTCAACCTCGCAATAGAAATTTTATGAATTATATACTTTCATCTTATTTGGAGTCTATATATTGTTTTGGTGGTTGTTACACAAGGTTTTAAATCGCGGTATCGGCCGGCGTAACGGTCGCGGTCGCGTGTAACGGATATCGGGCGTATCGGTCAACC
>JAOTRH010443444.1:0-32238 GCA_034768845.1 Heliamphora exappendiculata
ATGGGGGATCAATCCATCCCTATGTATATAACCTAGTTCTAACCGGCAATCAAAATCATAGGCATACTTAACAACTAAGGTTTTTGAACCTCTGTGCATAATCCGTATCCCTCTCTGTTTGTTCTTTCACTTCTTCCCCCTCCCTCTTCTCTTATTCTCCGGTTTTTTCATTCTCTTTTTCTTTTCCTCACTGGTACTACATCACTGAATTTCTCTATCAGTCATGACAACCAGAAGTTGCTGATACCTCAACCCTTATTGCCTCTCTATACATGGAAGACACTTGTGAGCTCACTCAAAAGCCCTTGCTTTGTTTCCTCTCTGTCCTTACTACAACATCAAATGGTGGTCAATCATCAGATACATGTCGCCTAACATAGCCCTTTTGAGGGGGAAAAAAAAAACAAAAAGATATAAAGTCAAATCAAAACACTAGGATATGCTATTCAAACTCTGACCCCATTCTAAAAGACAATAGTACCTCTCTACTTAATAATTTATTTATTACTAACACCAATTGGTTATAATCATTATAATCAACTACACGAAAGATAAGTACTTTTTACTCAATCAGCCAACTTTCAAAAAACTAACTTCAAAACGAATTTAAGCTATTTACCAAACAGCATACTTTCAATTCAAACAAACTTTTTACCTAGAAAATCAAAGAAGCAAGCTTTAAGCTAGTTACCAATCAGGCCACAGTAGCCATTTAGACAAACAGGAAGTAGGCACATCTGACATCCAGATCATACCCCATTCCCAAACCCCCAAACCCACCTTCCTCAATCATCAAACACTATTCCAATTGTTTCATCTAGAATCCCATAACCCAAACAATGATGGGTCACCTATTTGACACTAAAAAAATAAAGAGAAAATCTCAATAGACAAAATAGATTTTTAATTCAACACAAACCTACAATTCTACCTTAGAATTGAAAAAACAAGGGCGATACCCGACAATTTCGAATTCGAAAATTGAGTTGCAAAAGGTGGAGAAGAAGAAAGACGACGAGCCTGAATTGGGTAGATTGGCGGCCAATTTGCGGTTGGAGAAACCAGAAAGAAAACCCTGAAGAAGGAGAAGAACTGTGACGAGATTGAAGATACAGACGACGATGGTCGCGTTCCTGAATGAGAATCTCATCTTGCACCATTGTTGCAGTATTTCCATCCACTGCGATCTTTACCAACTTAACCTCTGCCTACTGTTGAAAGCTCCAACGGGAAAGAAATGCCCCCAACCCAAATTTACCCAAAACAATTTTGTTAAGCATGCCCTGGTTGACGTCATCGCTGTTTGGGATGTCTAAGATATTTAATTTTTTTAAAAGAAATATATATATATATTTTTTTTTTAATTAGCAAAAAAATAGTATATCTAGGATGTTATTTAAGGTAATTTTTTTTATTTTTTATTAAAATATTTAATATCTCTTTATATTTTACATTTAAATTATAGTATTAAGAATATTAACACGAGTTTTTCTATTGTTGAAAATAGAGTTAATTTTTAAATTTAAGGTATTATAATTATTCTATTAAAAGAAACAGTTAATATGTTTATAATGTTTATAAGTTTTTTTATAAAAAATAAAAAAAATTAATTAACTTTTTAGATAATTCAAATAGTATAATTTAAAAAATGACTATATAAGGTTAACTTTTTAAATAGGAAAGATATGACCTAAAATAAATCACCTTAATTGGTTTCATTGTCAAATATATATGAAGTCTACTATATGAATTAATGAAATAGTTGTAATTATTCACCTCTCTTGTGACGTGAGTAAACAAATAGCATTCACTTATATATTTATTATTTAATAATTTAATAACCAGTGATAAATTAAAATAAAAGAACAATGATTAAATATTCCTGAAAAATGAATGCAAAGCAATGATTAGATGATCCTGATAAATAAATCTTAAATAAATAGCTAAAACGGTAATAATTCCTTTTTGGAAATTTGTTGTCTTTAGTAATTTTTTCAAATTTGATTCAATTTTTTTTTTACTTTATACACCTAATTACGAGGAATTTAAAAGTGAGGAGGTTTAACCAAAAAAAAAAAACTAATTTCAGTGAAAATGTGACTTTCCTTTTTTAAGTATTTTTAAAAAATTTATTTTATTTATTTTATTATGTTTTGATAAAATTATCAAAAACAAAGTAGTATCTATACTATATATAAAACAAACTCCAAGAGTTTGAAGCTCTATTGCAATTTTTCTAATTTCATAAATTTATCTATTTAACTGCTATATTTTTAATTAGTTAATGGGATAAAATTGTAAATTTATTATTCAATAATTGTTTTTTAATTTTTTAAATTTTAAAAAGTAATTTCACGCCCACATGTGTGCCACACTTCCAGTACTATGTTATTAAAGGAGAACTCAAGTTGGTGTTTTGAAGATATGTATATCTTTTCATTACCAAAACAATCCTATTAAATTTACAATTTTTACATCTTAATTGTGTTTAGTTTTCACTAACTAAAAGGGTAAATTTGGTATTTTAATCTCCACGTACATCACAAGCACAAATAACTACTCCAATGGGTAGTTTTGGAAACAACTTTTAGATGATAAAGAATAAGTCGAACCTGAACATAGATGATATTGGCATCTCGAGAGTCGAGTAATTTGAGGAGGGAACCGAACTGCGAGACCCAAGGCCTGAGGCCGTTAACGTTGTACGTAACTATCTTCATCAATTCATGTAATCGGAGCGTGCATAACTTTAAATCAAATATTGAACTTTTTTCGTCGGAGATCAGTTCATTAATTTTTCCGATGAAATGATTATAGCATGGAGAGGTCGAACTCTACGCACTAGAAGGAGGCAGAGGTGTGTCGACCATTGACTCACTTTACAGGGCATCGCCACGACGGACAGCATCGTTGGGTCTGCCAAATTCACCTTACCGATAATTTTATGTACACACCTCATTTCTTTGCTCACATACAAAATTTTTTTTAAAAAATTATTACAATTATATTTCTCATTTAAATCAAGCTATACTTTTAAGTATAGTATGATTGATTAAGTATAGGTTTTATAAAATCATGCTTATTTACATTTAAGTACAACGATGTCATTATATATTTTTCGCATTTGACTCTATTAAAGTTGAGTTTTTTACTCAAATTTTGACTTTTCTAAAGTTGCTCTCGGATTATTGATCGCTCGAGTGGTCCACTACAGAAAAAATGTTTTTTTTTTGTTGCGCTAGGGTTAGGTTCTTAACCTGAGAGGTTTTATATATAATAGTTTTATGTCCCATAGAAACATAAGAACATTCAGAGCATCTAAGACACTAGAGTGAGGCACAGTTTTGAGATCAAAGCGTATAGGGAGACAGTGAGAAGCTTAGTTTGAGGCCACAAATACATTGGGAGGTTGAGAGTGATCTTTGTAATCCGTATTGTCATATAATGGATTGATTGGTTTTTTTCTCGTAGAGGTAAGCAATCAGTCGAGCCACATATATCTTGCGTTCTTGGTTGTTCCTGTTTCTTTTAGTTTAATGTTGTGAATTGAAGCCTAAGTGATTTTAATTTTGGTAACCTAAATCAATGTATCTTAAAATTTTAGAGATTTGTGGCTAAAAATTCCAACAAGTGACATCAGAGTCGACGATTGTTAAAGATCCAAAACTGTGATGAAAAATCAAAGTTCTGGTTATTAGCTTAATCACAAATTGTAGTAAAAATGATGAACATCTAGTACAAAGTTGAAAATTTTACTAGCAAAAGTAACTTTTTCCTGTGGCAGAGGAGGATGAAAGATCTATTGATCCAGCAAGAGATATTTAAGACATTACTCTCCAAGTCAAAAAAGCTAGAGAAGATGACCGAAGACGATTAGGATGATCTTGATTGCAAAGCCGCAAGTTCGATTAAGTTGAACCTAGGAGATGAGATTATTCATAATGTACTCGATGTAGAGACAGCACACGAGATCTGGCAGAAGTTAGAAGATCTTTACATGAAGGAGAATTTGGCCAGCAAGTTATACGTGGAGAAGCAACTGCATGGACCGTAGATGAGAGAAGGTACAAAGTTATTAGAATATCTCAATACATATAATATGCTTATCACACAGTTATCCAAGTTTAGAGTAAAGGTTGATAATGAGGATAAAGCAATCCTCCTATTGGTATCACTTTCAATATTTTATGATCATTTGGTGACAATTTTGATGTACGAGAAAGACACTTTAGAGTTAAAAAAGGTCACCGAGGCTCTTTTGTCACATGAGAAGATGAAGAGGGACAGTGGATCTGATGTAGAAGGCATACTTGTGGCTAAGTCTGAGTCAAGCAATGGAAAGAGCAAATAAGGTGAATAGGGTTCCAACGCTGATAGATCTCGATCTAAGTCACGTGCAAAAAAGGATATGCAATGCTTTTATTGCCACAAAATCAGTCATTACAAGAGTCAGTGCCAAGAATTGAAACAGCATCTGGAGGAAAAAAAGAAGAAGGGTAAAGCGCCTGCAGAAACTGTCAGACAGTGAGGCAGACGGTGAATTACTATCAGTTTTCTCAAATTTTAACTTTATGTCTAAATCATGGATATTAGACTCAGGATACTTATACCATATGTGTCCATTTAGAGAATGATTTAACTTGTATAAGTTTTGCAATGAATACACAATTCTAATGGGCAATGACTCAGCATGTCAGTTAATTGGAACGGGTATAGTAAAAATTAAAATGTGTTTGATGAGGTTAAAGAAAAATTTGATTTTTTTGGGAACATTGAATTCTCTAGGTTATGGATTCATGGCAAAATGTGGATCAATGAAGATCAACAAAGGATCTTTAGTTATCATGAAAAAACAAAAAGTGATTGATATCTACAAATTAGTAGGGAACACGGTGATAGGTGGTATGATATCTCAATTTTTTTAATAATTAATTAAACTAAGCAAATAAATAAGTAATTATAATAATAATTGCGCTATTAAATTGTCAGTTATAGCCATTACGTATATAAATATGCCAAATAATTACAAATTTAGAACGAAAATAATTATAGTCCTTAATATATATACACTTGCATATATACAAATATATGTATAATAAAAAATAATAATAATATTTATTTAATTATAATATAAATACAAAAAAATATTATTAATAATAATATTTGTAACCGGTGGTTTTTAAAACCAAGCCATTATTGGGCCTTAACTTATTAGTGTGTATATATATATATACAACAATGTTATAAACCCAAAAAATTATTCAGAATTTAAAATAGATGGTTAAGGTTTACTTGGAGTGTGTTTCACATTTTATTAAATATGAATCTACACCCTACAAATTACTTTGAGGTAAAATTCTTGATACTATTTTTTGGTACATAAACTTATATATATATATATATGGTGATTTTTATTGGCTTCGGGATGGGAGTATGACTAGGGAGAGCAATTATACACGTACCTGCCCCGCCCTTGCTTTTTTTGTTCCGTTTTATGCGGGTTTTTTCCGCATCCGTTAGATAACGGATAGGGGGCGGTATTTGCAACTTTCGCCCCGTTTTTCTTTTCTCCTGCCCCGTTTCCGATTAAATAAATTAAATATATTTAATATATAAACATGTATATAAATTTTATATTTTAACAATATAATAGAACTAAAATACAAAAATATTATACTTATTTTTATTTTTTTACTTGTATTTTTTATTTTTTTTATTTTTAATTATAGTCATTGATCAATATTATTATTTTAATATCTTATCATGTCATTATTATTAGTATTAATTTCTTTTAAAGTGAAAAATATATTTTTCGTTACGCCTCCGCCCCCACCCCGCCTTCGCTATTTCTTCGATTATTTTTTTTCGACCCCGCCCTGCTTATAAACGGGGTGGGAGTGGGGGAACACACCCCGCCCCAAACTCGCCCCGTTGCTATCCTTAAGAATGAGATTAGGGTGCCTCAGTATATTAGATTAGGTTTAGAAAGTTAGAAAGCAAAGAAAAAAAAGTTAGAAACGAAAGAAAAAAAAGAGAAATAAGAAAGTTCAGGCGCCACACGACCTTATTCCCCCGACGACTCTGCCCCACACCGTCGGCTACCTCCGACGCTGTTGTCGCTTCCGTCCACGACGACTACTACCACCGGCGACCCCCTTGCCGCTATTCCACAACTGGCCACCTCCCGTTCTTTTTTGTCTCTCTCGGTATCTCTCTACTTATCTCTCTTTTTCTCACATCTCTCTGTTTATATATATATATAGAGAGAGAGAGAGAGATAGAGAGAGAGAGAGAATGCTAATTGAAGCCCATTGAATTGTAGTTAAGAAGTATATAATACATAAATATCTGTGCAAAGTGTATTGATATTTATAAAATTGCTAAGTCATACACAAAAAAATGTATTGATATTGAATTTTTTTTATCTCAATTAGGCTATTATTCAAAACCCATTAGGCTCTCTTTAGCAGCACCCTATATATATATCCAGCGGCGGAGTTAAGAATTTAGTTTAGCGAGTCACTAATTAACTTATATATTAATATACTAATTTTTTTTATAACCAATAATAATAAAATGTTGTTAAAACTTAAACAACTATTAATAAATATAAAAAATTTGCAATGTATACTTCTAGAAAATTTTGTGATAATTAAGGGAGAAACTTATTTATTTATTTATTTTAAATAAGTAAAATTTATATATTTAAGTAGATATTAATCATTATTCCAAACATATTAAACTGACTAAAATATTATAGTGTTTATTTTGATTTTAAATTTTGCTCATTTAAAAGCTTCGCAACATTTGAATGTCTTAATAATATTTGTTGTTTTTTTAAAATTATCATGATATTTATATGATATTTGAATAATAAATAAAATTATATTGTATATTAAATATTCTCTCGCTAGTTGTATATGAATAAAATCTATAGGTGTAAAAAAATTGAATAAATGTCCTAATTTAATAAAAAAATTTAAAATATTATCTTTTAAAATTTGTTATTTTAATACCCATGGTTACAAATAGTTTTATAAAAATTAAAATAATAGAATAATTTTATATTTAGAATGAACACTAAATAAATTTTTATGAGTCTAAATACATCATTTTATTTTTTTATATATAATAATATACATATAAAAAAACTGAGAGGGTCAAGTGACTGGATTCGCTCCGCCACTATGTTTATCCCCCTCTCCCTCTCCCTGTGAGCCTCACTCCAGCAACACCGTCAGCCGGCGTCTTCTTCTCTCTCCATTTCTCGGTCTCAGGTTCTCTCTCTCTCTCTCTCTCTCTCTCTCTCTCTCTATACATACATATATATATATTCTCTCCCACCATCACCACCATTGCGCCACAGCAGCACCACCACCGAACAACCCTTTGCCGCAGCTCCTGCCCACCAAACCGCATGCACCGTGTATGCATGGGGGGAGCCATTGTGTGTGTGTGTGTGTGAGTGTTTCGGTTTTGTGTGTGTGTGTGAGTGTTTCGGTTTTGTGTGTGTGCGACTGTTCGGTTGTGTGTGTGTGCTTAAATTTTCCACTGAGTTGCTGTGTATGAATGTGTGGTTGGTTTATTTGGTGACTCCTGTGTGTGTTTCTCTCAACATTGTATAAATGTTAGGGGAATTGTTTGGTTGGTTACAAATTATTAATAAAATTTTAATTAAAAAGCTAAAATAAATATAAAATGCGTCTTCTTCTTTGCGAAAAAAAAAATCACAAGAATTTTTATGAAAAAGAAAACTTCAAACAAAATAATAAGATTTTATTTAGAGATTTAAAATAAAATAATAAGGAGATTTGTTAAATCAAGATTTAAATTAAAATAGAATAAAAGAATTTTTATCTTTGTTAAATTAAGTTTTTAACTAAATTAAAATTTTTAATATAAGGTTAAAAGTTTATGTTTTAGAATAAATATGAGATTTGCTTAATAAAAACCTACAGAATAAATATGAGATTTTCTTAATAAAAACCCTACAAAGCTGTGAGTATCATACTAAACAAGTATTTTACAAAGTTTTTATCTTTAATTCTTCTTTAAAATAAAAGTTAGTATTTGAAGTTTAAGAACTAAACACTTTGAAAGTGATAATAAAATGTAGTTTAGAAATTTAAAGATTTCTTTTCTAAAGATTTAAATTATGAAGTTTACAAAAATATTTTTATATACATTATGAATTTTAATTAGGTTTCGATAAAATTTTAATAGAAATATATAGTTTTACTCTTTCCTTTAAATGGAAGTTAAAATTTTAAAGAAAGAATATTTTTATACTATAAAGAGAAGTTACAAATAAGTAAAACAAAACTATGAGAATGTTTCTAATACTAGTATTTTGTGTGTTGTTGCTAGATCAAAAATTCTTGGACATTAATTAATCGGTTGAGTTTTTATTGGTGAGTTCTTAGATATTTTAATTTCTTGATTTTGTCTTTAACCTGTTTATGAGATCTCGAAATGAAAACTAAGCCATGAATATCTATTATATTTTTATCGGGTTAGTAAGCCTCTGTATACACGAGTTTTACATATACAATAAATATATTAATAAAAGTTCAAAAGGTCTTAGCACAAGAGATAATAAAGATACCGGAAGGTCCCCATTCGAAAGGACAGAAAAATATTACCGAAAGTTCCTTACTCTGGGAGGATAAGAAAAGAATATCAAAAGTCCTTACTCTTGAGGGACAGAAAAATAATACCAAAGGTCCCTATTTTAGAAAAACAGAAAAATAACACCAAAGGTCCATATTCGGGGGAACAGAAAAACAATACTGGAAGGTTCCGATTCGGGGGCAGAAAAATACCGAGGGTTAAATAGAATAAGGATGAGAATCGGTATAATATTTGGTATAAAGTAAAAATGTTTTAACTAATAAAATTAAACTAGGATAATTCATAACAAATTAAAAATCTTGATATCTTTGAATTCTTATTAGCGTGGCTAAAAGATGTTGATATTATCCAGTTAATGCATGACGGAATGAAGAAAGCGGTACCCGAGAAAGAAAGATTACTTTGTTTATGTTTTTAGTTTAATTCTTGTGTTTTGCTTTTCTGTATTCCGCGCATGGTTCTGTATTTAGCACTTGAAAATATGTTTTAATAATGTTGGATGCTGATTTCACTATTAGTAAGCTCTCAAACTTTCTTTTGAAATGAGATTCTAAAAAAATTTAATCGACTCGTCTTCTCTTTTTATTTTAGAGAATTCTTTTAATGAATTCTTTCAATAAAAAAACGCAGTCGACAATTTACAAATAGAGGCGTTTGGTGAGTTTTGACTCACTGGCCGATCACAGGCACTATTCGTGAAATTGGGTTGTGAAAGAAGTAATATTAGAGCAAGAGTTTTTTTTAAAAAAAAAATCAAAACTATAGGATTAAGTACACGATAGTTGCACAAACATTTCTTCTAATGGGAAGTCTGAAAAAAATTTATCGAGTGGGATAATGATTCTTTTGCTTATGTATATGTGCAATATTAGAAAATAAAACTGAAAAAATTCTCAATACATACCCCACGATAATAAGCATGAAATGTTAAGAGTTCTAGAAGTTTAGATCTTTGCTTAGGATAGTTGTTCTTTACGCCAAAAATATTATAGTGTGACACAAACAATAAGATATAGAAGGTGAAGAGCTAATTTACCTAGATACCATGAAATAGGACAATAGATGGATGTCGTTCCCGATCTAAAATATATAAGAAAAACTTCTCTTAACTGCCGTATTATAAAATCTTTTCTAGTTCATGAGAATTTATAGTATTATCATAATACCTATTGTTCAAACCCTATATTGATAGTCAATTTTTCTTTGATGTAGATTTGCCAATATAATTATGCGTAGAACAATTGGTAGTGAAAATATAGATGAGTTCATGACACGAGTCACTGCATAAATAGATGAAATGCGTTAGATGATCTTTGAATTAGCCCAATAGCGTGAGTAGGATCGACAACCACAAAATTCAAATCCAGCCTCTCCTAACCATGATAATCCACACCCAGATTGTGTTCAAAACCCAATAGAAGGTTCAAATATGAGGGAGTTTTTAAAAATGAGACCCCCAACTTATAAAGGAGGGCTAGATCCAGTCAAACCCAACGAATGGGTAGAAGCAATGGAAAAGATATTCGGAGTGATGACGTATTCCAAAGGGCAGAAAGTTAGTTTGGCAACCTACCAGCTTGAAGGCGAGGCACAAAGATGGTGGAACTTAAAGAAGTAAGGCGACCAGCAGATGGAATGGGAGCAATTCCTAGTGTGTTTTCAGGAGAAGTATTTTCTCTAATCCTTCCGAGATGCAAAATGCACCGAGTCCCAGCAACTCAAGCAACGAGGAGAAATAGCTATTTTGGAATACGATGCGAAATTCACCAATTTAGCAGAGTACGCCCCACACATGATTCACACTAAGCACATAAAGGCTCAAAAATTTGAAGACGGACTGATGCCCGAAATCAGATGAATGACTCAACCTCTAAGGCTATCCATTTACGCTGACATCGTCGACCGTGCGCTGCTGATAGAGCAAGAGAATAACGAAAACCGTAAACTCTCTAAGAAACGAAAATGTTATATCTCAAGTTTGGAAAATGCTGGAGAGAAGAACTCAAAGAAGTAAGACACTGGAACGATAAAGAAAGACAACTGGAGGACCACCTATGCGTGTGCGGAAAGGTTCACTCGGGAATTTGCTTGAAGGTGTCTAACAAATGCTTCAACTGTGACATAGAATGCCATATTAAGAAGAATTGTTCGGAACTCCTAGCAGCCAACAATGGAAGAGGAAACTCAAATCAAGGGATCGAGAATGCAAGAAAACCACCGTATGGGGCACGAAAGAATGACAACAACACCCAAAGCCAAGGGAGGACGCAATCCTAGTCTTGGGAAATCGTCAAAATGGATAAAGTAATTGTTATAACGAAAATCGTCAGTCAGACTAGTTCGCCAAGAAAATTGGGTAATGGTGGTTCAAGTCAACAGCAGCAGAAACAGTCAAGTGGGGGACTTTCGTCTTTCAAGAAAGCTACAGGTAGCACAAGGATAGTTCAGGGGCAAGTAGCAATATCAGAGAAAGTGGAGTTTTCACAAAAGACTGAAAAGTTAGAGTTTGAAAGACGGTCCAAAAACAAAAAGTCTGTTGATTGCAAGAGGGTCAAGTTAAGTATGGGTTGGATTTGGTCCAAGTTTATTCATTTTGATGATCTAAAGAGGGTGGAGCACTCATACTCGGAAAATGAATGCAGGACGAGGCAGCAGACAGATCTTCAAAGATGGCTCTGAAATTCGAACCAATGTGGAGATTGCTGGGTTTTTTTACTTAAATTTTGACATTTCAAAGGTTTCTCTCAGGTTATTGACCGCTCCAGTGGTCAGGGGTTCGCTCGAGTGGTCCGCCGCAAAATCAATTTTTTTGTGCGGTGCTAAGGTTAGGTCTTTGACCTAGGAGGTTTTATATATAATAGTTTTATGTCTCATAGAAATATAAGAAAATTCAGAACGTCTAAGACGCTAGAGTGAGGCTTAGTTTTGAAATCAGAGAGTGTAGAGAAATGGTAAGAGATTCAGTTTAAGGCTATAGATACATTGTGAGGCTGAGAGTAATCTTCGTAATCCATATTATCATATAGCGGATTGATTGGTTATTCTTTTGTGGAGGTATGCAATCAATCGAACCACGTATATCTTGCATTTTTAGTTGTTCCTGTTTCATTTAGTTGTTCCTGTTTCATTCAATTTGTTACATTGTGAGGCTGAGAGTAATCTTCGTAATTTATATTATCATATAGCAGATTGATTGGTTATTTTTTTGTGGAGGTATGCAATCAATCGAACCACGTATATCTTGCATTATTAGTTGTTTCTGTTTCATTTAATTTGTTATTGTGGATTGAAGTCTACGTAGTTTTTCGTTTGGTAGCCTAAATCAATTGATCTTAATATTTTAGAGATTTGTGGTTAAAAATCTCAATAATTATTGTGTTTATTTTTAAATATTTGAATAGTACCATTTAAAACAACAATACCATTTTAAAAAATAGTACATTTGACTTTATTATTGTGTGTTTATTTTAAAATATTTTTTATTTAACATATTTTTTTATAAAAAATTAATGATTGCATACGCATAGCATGCGCCACGAACACTAGTTGACTTCAAAGAAAGTGCAATATTGAAGGTCGAATTGACTGAATTTAAAACATGTGGGATTCGATATTAGTTATTTCATGTGTTTTTTTTGGGCAAATTTAGAAGAAAAAAAAAAGTGGACAGATTCAGACACATAATTGGGCACTCTTTTCATATGAAGTGGGTCATACAATTGTGTAGAATTCATTCCATTTGAAAGAAATGTATCTGGATTTGTGTTCAGTGAGTGTGCATGTAGCAAAACTCAATTTACAATGGTGAATTCAAACGATTTCAGATTATTAATATTGAATTTGTGGTGTTAATAGGATAAAATTAGCTCTATAATTTTTATTCAATTCTTTATAACTATTATATTTTATCATTAATACAATATCTCACATTATACATAATAATCTCATCAATTAAACTATGGTAGAAGAAAAAATATGTAGAGTGTACTGTCTTACTTAGCCTTCCAATTTTATCGAATCCAATATATTCTCCAATGAAACATTATCTTTTTTGTTTGTTTCTTTTGCAACTAATCAAAAATATTAGCAAAACTCCTGCTATACATGGTCAAATGTGTATAGTATAAAATAATATAAACTCATAGATTTTATTTTGTTAAATTGATACCATTCAAAATTTAAAAATGTTCTTAAAAGCATTATATGCAATTCTTTTATCAAATGTTTTTGTCCTCCTCCTTGTCCCGAATTATTCATCATTTATTGTTCCTTAGATGGGCATTCTCATTCTCATTAGTATCATCACTAAAAATTACCCATATTTAAATGCACTTTAAACCTAATTTAATCATAAAATAATATTAAATAACAAACAAGCTTTAAAATTATTAAGAATAGCAACATAGTAAAAGATTTCCAATAGTCCCATGGCACACTCCTAGCATCATTAGTCATTTTTCTCTTAGGCTGACTTTTAATTGCAACTAAAAATAACAAAATCAATTATATTTCTTTGAACAATATGTACATAAAATTACAAAATTATCTTTATTTTTTTTTATTATAAAAGTATTGTATTGAATGATAGTTTGTACAAAAGGGAAAATGTGAGAGAGAAGGTAGTGAGTTTGAAAATGTAAAATGCCGAATTATTAATCTTATATAACTATTGACCTATTGTAGAGAAAGGGCAATCCTTTGATTGCCACGTAAATGTCAACATCAATGTTCATCTCTCTTATAATTTCGATAAATAATAATTTTGTATAAAAAGAAAAGGATGAGTGAGAAGGGAGAAGACCTGAAAAATAAGAAAAAAGTAGGTTTGAAAAGAGAAAAAAGTGAGCAATTAATTTTAACCATTAATTGAACATAGAGAAAGGACAACGTTTAGATTAGAACATGAGTGTCTACACCAATGTTTACCTCCCTCATAATACATATTTTTAAAGTTAACAAATTATCCTAATTTTCTGTGATTATGCATTATTCTAACAATTTTCTAATATTTTTCACTCAACTTTATATTGATAAGATATATATAAAAATAGAACGCTACAAATATGACTAAGCCTTGTGACTACCTTAGTCATAATTTAGCAATTAATTATTAAAAATTATACCACCATTATTTATATTTTATTATGTTT
Organism: Heliamphora exappendiculata; assembly: GCA_034768845.1. NCBI lineage: Eukaryota > Viridiplantae > Streptophyta > Magnoliopsida > Ericales > Sarraceniaceae > Heliamphora > Heliamphora exappendiculata. The sequence goes on from JAOTRH010443444.1 coordinate 13,782, forward strand.
GCAATACATTAATATTAAGACAAAAAATATAAATCAAACGAACATACAAATTAGGATTTCGCATTTTAACCCATTTTAAAAATATTTTTAAAAGTTTCTTTTCAGACTTATGTATTTTTAGATTTTATAAAATTAAACTATAAAAATGAAAAATGTTTCTATATTGATGATAAAAAATCAATGAAAATTAAATACTATTTTGAACTTTAAATTAGGGGTAAAAGGTGAACAATTAATTCTAAAAATTAATTATACATGGATAAATGACAATCTTTAGATTAGCACATAAATGTCCACACCAATGTTTATCTGTCTTGTAATGCAGATTTCTAAAGATGACAAATTATCTTCATTTTTGTCATGATGCATTACTCAACAACTTCTCCAATATTTTTTACTCGACTTGTTGAGTTTTGTGTCTCGAATTTTAGGATACTTCCGTCCGGACGGGCGTTCGGCTGCTAATTATTTTAGTGCTACTTATTTTGGCACATTTTTAATTATACTAGTAATTTTTTGATTTCTTTTATTGTTAGTCTTGAAAGAAAAAAATGACATAAATTGCTACTTTCATATTAAGGGTTTATTTTACTACCAGAATTAAATACTATCTACTAGTATAAATTAAGGTGTCAATGAGAGTTGTAGGACATATGAGAAAACGCTAATACACATTGTAAGACTCAGTTTTAGAGATCAAAAAGTATAGAGAGACGGTGAGAGGCTCAGTTTGAGATCACAGATATATTATGAGGAAGAAAGTGATCATTGTAATCCTTATTTTCACATAGTGGATTGTTTCCTTATATTCCGTGAAGGTAGGCAGTCAGCCGAACCACGTACATATATACGCTCTTGGTTGTTCTTATTTCTTTTGTGTTCACTATTGTGGGTTAAAGTCGATGTGGGATCCATTTGGTTACTCAAATCAGTTAATCTTATTTTTTGGGGATAAAAATCCCAACAAGTGATATCAGAGCCAACGGTTGTTGAAGATCCAAGGCCTTGGTCGAAGATCAGAGTTCTAGTTATTGGTTTAATCACAAGTTACAGTCAAGATGACGAGCATTAAGTACGAAATTGAAAAGTTTACCGAGAAGAATAACTTCTCCCAGTGGCAGGGGCATATGAAGGATTTTTTGATCCAGTACGGGGTATCCAATGCGTTACTTGGCAAGGCAAAAAAACTAAAGAAGATGAATGATGACGATTGGGATGATCTTGATTACATGGCTGCAAGTTCTATTAGGTTGAATTTGAGAGACAAAATTATTCACAACGTGCTTGATGTAGAGTCAGCACACGAGATTTGGCAAAAGCTGAAAGATTTCTACATGAATAAGAATCTGGGCAACAAGTTATACGTGAAGAAGTAACTGTATAGACTGCTGATGAGAGATGGTACAAAGTTATTGGAACATCTTAATACATATAATATGCTCATCACACAGTTATTCTAGTTTGGAGTAAATGTTGATGATGAGGATAAGACAATTCTCCTATTGGCATCGCTTCCAACATCCTATGATTATCTGGTGACAACGTTGATATACGAAAAAGACACTCTAGAGTTAGAAGATGTCACCGGGGCTCTTTTGTCACATGATAAGATGAAAAGGGATAGTGAATCTGATGCAGAATGCGTGCTTGTGGCAAAGTTTGAGTCAAATAGGGGAAGGAGTAGATTAGGTGAGCAGGGTTCCAACAATGGTAGATCTCGATCTAAGTCATGTGTAAGAAGGGATGTGAAATGTTTCTATTGTCACAAAATTGGTCATTATAAGAGCCAGTGCTAAGAATTGAAACAGCATTTGGAGAAAAATAAGAAGGGTAAAGCACCTACAGAAACTATCAGTTTTGCTAAAGATTTGTCAAACAGTGAGGCAGACGGTGAATTACTCTCAGTTTTCTCAGATTTGAAGTCTATGTTTAGATTAGCTTTTTTATAGGCTTTTTAGCTTTTTTTTGTAAAAAAATAGATGTAAAAATATATAGAAAAAATCAGCAGAGTCCAAACAAATAGGTTTTTTTGGAGGCTTTTAAGCAAAAAAATCTCTTAGAAAAACTAGTCTAAATATAGGCTAATTTCTGTCAAAGTCATGGATATTAGACTCGAGATGCTCATACCATATATGTCTATTTAGAAAGTGGTTTGACGCGTATAAGTCTTATAATAGGGGTACAATTCTAATGAGGAATAACTCAGCGTGTCAGTCAATTAGAACGAGTAAAGTAAAAATCAGAATGTCTGATGGAGTTGTAAGGACTTTGTGAAATGCCAGACATGTTACGGGGTTAAAAAAATTAATTTCTTTGGGAATATTGAATTCTTTGAGTTGTAGATTTACAGCAAATGGTAGAGTAATGATGATCAGCAAAGGATTTTTAGTTATCATGAAATGGCCGAAAGTGGATGGTCTCTACAGATTGGTAAGTGACACAATGGTAGGTGAAGTTACCACTACCACATTGACAGAGTCTAGAAGGGATGACACGAGACACAGACATTTGTAACTTGGTTAGGCTGACAAGTAGAGTATGTCAGAAAGTAAAACAAGAGTGTAGTGGTTAAGGTGGAGTTTAGCCAGACTCGTTCACCGAGAAAGCCAGGTGATGTTGGTTCAAGTCAATAGCAGCAAGATTAGTCAAGTGAATAACCTTTGTCTTACAAGAATGCTACAGGTAGTATAGGGATAGTTCAGGGACAAATAGCAGTATCAGAGAAGAAGGAGTCTTCACAAAAGATTGAAAGGTTAGAGTTTGAAAGACTGTTCAATAACGAAAAGTTTATTGATTATAAGAGGGTCAAGTTCAAGTATGGCTTAAATTTGGTCCAAGTTTATTCTTTTTAATGATCTAGAGAGGATGGAGCACCTATACCCACGAAAGGGGTCTAGGTCGAGGCAACTAATAGTTCTTCAAGATGGTCTAGAGATTTGAGAAAATATGGAGATTGCTAGATTTTATGTCTTGAATTTCAGGACATTCCCGTTCGAACGGGCGTTCAGCTGCTAATTATTTTAGTGTTGCTTATTTTGGCACATTCCTAATTATGCTGTCAATTTTTTAATTTCCTTTATTGTTAGCTTTGGAGGGAAAAAATAGCTTAAATTACTACTTTCCTTAATCTACTACTAGAATTAGAAACTATCTACTTGTATGACGTATTAAAAAATGCCTAATAGACATTGTGAAACTCGATTTTAGAGATCAAAAAGTGTTGAGAGATGTTGAGAGATTCAGTTTGAGGCTACATATGTATTGTGAGACAGAGAGTGATCATTGTAATCCTTATTTTAACATAGTGTATTATTTTTTTTCTCTTGTGAAGGTAGGCAGTCAGCCGAACCACGTACATATATGCGTTCTTGGTTGTTCTTTTTTTTTTTGTGTAATTGCTATTGTGGATTGAAGCCAATGTGAGATTCGTTTGGTTGCCCAAGTCAATTGATCTATTTTTTTGAAAATTTGTCGCTAAAAATCCTAAAACAACTTTATACTGATAACTATATAAAAATGGAACACTACAAATATAATCAAGCCTTGTTCACTTCCATAATCATAATTTAGCAATTAATTATTAAAAATTATATCACCATTATTTATATTTTATTATATTTGCAATATATTAATATTAGACAGAATATATAAATCAGACCAACATACAAATTAGGATTTCGTATTTTAACCCCTTTTTAAAAATATTTTTAAAAGTTTCTTTTCAGACTTATGTATTTTTTAGATTTTATGAAATTAAACTATAAAAATGAAAAATATTTCTATATTGATGATAAAAAAATCAATGAAAATTAAATACTATTTTGAACTTTAAATTAGGGGTAAATTACACTAACCACCCCCAAGTTTTTACTCATTTTTAAAAATAATTTTAAAAGTTTCTTTTTGGACTTATATATTTTTAGATTCTATAAAATTAAAATGTAAAAATTATTGAAAAATATTTCTATGTTAATGATAAAAAAATCAAAGAAAATTAAATACTATTTTGATATTTAAATTAGGGATAAATTACACTAACTTCTCTTGTGATTTGGGTAAAATACAATTAACTCCACACGTTTGAAAAAATTATTTTCTCACCTCTTGACGCTTGATTTCGCATTATACATACGGTTAAATTTTTGTTAGTTAATTCATGTTTGACCAATAATGTCATCAATGAAAGAACATATTCTTCTCTATTTGCCCTATTACACTAAGGTAATAGATTCGTCTTGACAACTTCTAAAGAAAAAAAATTCTGGGTAGCTGACTTATATATAATTTTTTTGCCTTGCTTGTTTATTTTTTGTTTTCTATTTTTCTTACGAATCATTTTGTTTTTTTTCCAGTCTTGAAACAAAATGACAAGCGAATCTAGTAGCACACATGTTTAAGGAGAGCTAATTTTTCAAAATAAAAACGTCATTGTGGTCGAAAGGTAGAAATACAAAATATTGAATCAGCTAAAAATTCAAAAAAATTATACTTCACTCGTAAAATTCAAGTCATGCATATTCTTTGAGTGGTACAAGATTTATAATAAAATAATAAGTGAGTTAAAAGTGGAACAACTTGCCATTGTATATATTTTATTGAGAGTTACTGTATAAGAAGTCTCGTAGGAAGAGCTAGCCAAGAGTGATAAGTTGGGATCATAGCTAATGGTTAAAAGATTTTGTAGACTTATTTGATTCTAGTGCATGAGGCCTTAAGAAAACAAATTTAATACTTACAAATCTTGTGTTAGTATGGTTAATTTATTTTCATTTTTGTTTCTATGAATCAAACCATTTTTTTTTTCATAACATAAAGAGAAAGGAAAAAAAAAAAAAGAGACGAAGAAATGCACAATTACCTTTGTTTGTTAATCAGCTTAAAGTTGAGTTTATAACTTACTTATTTAAATTTTTTTTTTTTTTAAATCAATAGTCAGAAAGTAATTTTTTTTTTTGTCTATATGGACGCTTAATAAATATACTTTTTCTAGCTAAACAAAGTTTTACATATTTAGTTTAAAATTTTTAAAAATCTAACTTTTAAGCGGGGTTATCAACTGAGAACTTAGTGTGTGGTTGGCCTAGCTTTTCTTTGTGAGCTTTTTGCAATAAAAATAGTAGATGTGAAAAGATGTGAAAAAATCTAATTAATTATAGTGAGAGACCAAATAAGTAAGCTTTCTAAGAATCTTTTAAGCAAAAATTCTTCACAAAAAATTAGGCCAAATAGAGGCTTATGTATTAGGTATTTCAGGAAAATACCACCAGTTTTATTTTCTAGTCCCACATGAATTTAAAACCATTGATTCATTGTACTAAAAGTTGTAAATTAGCATTTTTTAAGAAACAAAAAATGCCATGTGAGAGTCCCAGTACTGAAATTTAGAATGTCCAAAAAAGTGAAATTTCAAAATTAAGGATACGAATATAAAAGATTTTAATGAAATACTAGACACTATATTCATGTGCTTGATCAAAAGCCCAATTTTTTTTGTTACAAAATGAAGAAATTTTTTTTTGGCCTTCACTAAATTTTAGGTTATATTTCATGTTATCAGTGACAGTGCCTTTATATAAAGTTGTCTTGCAAAAAGGGTGATTCTAAATGCACACATTGCTTTGTTTTGGACATTAAGTATATAGGTATTAATGCATCGTATATAAGTACTTCAATGCATAAGATAAGTGTTTAAAAAAAATATAACGTCCCGACTTCATAATAATAAAATCCCACGATATAAAAAGTAAAAAAAATCGCGTTAAGGACTCTTAAAACAAATCGGGTTAAAAGATAAGTCGAAACTGAGCCTTGTTCGAAATTAAAACAAACACGTTTTATTTTTTTCCCAAACGGTAGAAGTAAAGAAATTGGATTTTCTCATAAAATAAACTTCCAAGTAGGCTAATATATGTTAGGATTTGTATACTGAAAATTAAGTTTTTAGTATTTAATTTTATTTTAATAAAATAAATTTTCTATTTTATGAGAATTTTTATGAGTAATGTATGTGTATCATTTCTTTAATGTTATGCATGAATGTACAATAATTTGTATAGTATTTAATCTGGTGTGTACAGTACGACTTACACACAGAAGATCAGATTTTAAGTTCTTACAGAATATAAGTTTTATGTTTATAGTTTAGATAAAAATGTACATACCATTGGTACGACTGTAACATAAAGTTTTAGTAGGTCTGTTTTAGTTACAGGTAACAAATAATAGGGTCGTCTATTGTTCCGACTCTTCGTACTAGTACACTTTGTGTGTATTAAACGGAACATTTAGGGTAATTAATTTTATACTGACTATATAAATTAATTCACACTACAAGGTCATTATGAATAATGTTTATACTCTTAATCATAAAATAATTATTGATTTGCATATATTTAATATTCGTTATTTTGATTTATTAGAGTGTGCGATCTTATATGGCTCTATATTCCCAGTGAGTTGGATAGCAGTATTATTTATATGGTAAATATTAATTATTGACAGAATTCACGTCCCAAAAAATTGGGATTGACGATACCCTCTTAAGAAAGCTTATAAGTTTTGACCGGGCCAAACCCTGCAGGTGGATTTGATTATCCGGCAGTCAAATAAGTTAAGCGGGCTGGCTTAAAGAATATCAAGATGCCAATTAAATTAAATTGGCAGTAATTAAATTTAATTGGCTGGTATCGAGAATCTTTACGTGGAAAAAAATGGTAAGTATTTAATAATACGAGCTCAATGCATGATGGTCTTGAAATTATAGGTCAAAGTGTAATTATAGTTATTTAGTGGTATAAACTATGATACAGTATTTTATAAAAATTGTAAAAATCGCTGCTGATTTTTTATAATTGCAAATACCGCTATAAGGTTTCTTAATTGTAGAAACCGATGATATGTGTCTGTGTTCCACTGGAATCTTACTCATAATTACTCCTCAGATTCTTACTGTAACCTTGTAAATATGCGGGTTGGCTGAGCCAGTTTCATAACTTGTCTTTTAAGACTAAAGTTGTCCAAGTTATGTCGGTACGCATTCTTGATAAATTATGGCTCACCTTACATTCAAGAATCGCATAAGAAATACAGTAGAAGATTTAACAAGTGCTTCAACTTGGATTCAAATTATAGTTGAAGATTTAACCGGTAAAAAGGTATTCTTCTAAATTAATTTTGGATGCACAAGTTTTATTTTGATCGTTCGTCATTAAAACTTTTAACTGGAACCCATTTTGACACTTGTCCGTCCAGTTATTTTTTTTTCTTCAGATAATCGTTTGCAAAAATAAAGATCTTGATAGTCTTGTCTCTAACAATTGGTATCTGAGCCGTTTTATTTTTAATTTTTACAGTTATCGGGGCTCGGTAGTTTTAGAACTGTGCTAACTATTGTTTTGCAGGTGCTCTAATCCTGTTTTATGATTCTCATTTATTATTCATGTTTGATTAAACGGTGTGAATGATGATTATTTTTTCAATTACGGTGGTTGATTGTGACAGATCGAATGCGAGCCTTCGGGACATAAGATCGATGTAATAGCTACTTTTTATTTTTAAAATATTTGTTTAGATTATTTAAGAACAGATTGATCATATCTAAGAACATGAAGAACAGAGGCAGCACCGGCGGTGGTTCGGGTTTTAACGGGTTATGGATCGCGGTAAACTTTTAATGATTTTAAATGATTTTTTTATAATGAGTATTTTTACAGTATTTATGAATAAGAAATAGCATAAGAAACAAGTCAAAAATCATAAGAAAAAATTATCAAAATAGCCTAGTTCCGGCGACTTTGCTGGCGACGATTCGTAGGCAATTTTTATGATTTTTTGAGCCATTTTAAAACTATTTTGGGATAATTTTTTAAATATAAAATAGTAATAAAATATACCTCAAAATACTATCAAAAATTTTAAAAAAAAATTGGGTCAAAATCACAACCTAAACAGGTAGCAAATAGGCCGGCGACGGCAGTGGCTTCCAGGCAATTTTTTGACAGTTTTTTGGGCTATTTTTAAGCAAATTTTTTGACGAAAAGATTTTACTTTTTAAAAGTCTTTCAACGGTAAATTATTTTTCAAAAATAGAACTTGGATGAGGCGGTAAGAGCCACCTGAAGACGGTAGCAAGAGTGGAGGTTTCTCTATCCCAAGGCTATTTTGTGTTAATTTTCTGATGTATACGAGACTGATATGATATATCAGTATATACTAGATAGTATCAAAAAAGTTTGATGCAATCAGGACACTGGATCAAAGTTAAACAGGAATTGAAACAACTGATTCTCCTAGGGAGACTGAAATACCTCAGTGTTTCACTTGGATAGTAAAACTGTAATATATGCATATCTTGTTTATATATATATGAACTGCGTGAATGATTGCATATCTATTTTATTTATTCAGTTAATTTAATTAATTCAAAATTTTAGTTTTAATTAAAATATTTTGTAATAAAAAATAAAATTTAGTTTTTTTAATTAATTAATTTTAATTAAATAAAAGCATTTTAGATATTTTTTTTTACAAAATATCATGTTTAAGATGATTTTTCATAAAATTGGATATCTTTAAAAAACGTGAAAATTAATTTCAAATTTTGAATTAATTAAATAAAAAATATTTAATCGAAATAAATTATTATTTTTTAAAAAATATGAAATAAAAAATAAAATAAATAAATACTCTTAATCACTACCATAGCTGAAAAGTTAAAGGAAAAACTATGCATTTATTAAAATTTATTTATTACGTATTTAAACACGAAAATATAGTTTGACAAATCAGAATCTTTAGAATCGTGTATACGTGAAGATGCTTGATTCTTTCAGATTGTGTAATTTTTTAAATTAATAAATTTATTTTAATTAAAGAAATTTTTATAAATCTCAAAAAATATTTTAAAAATCTAAGTGGGAGAGAGAATTTATTCACAGATAAATCATGCACTTTCTATCACAGTTTGTAGATGATGCAATTAAATCCTACGTGCCGACAGTAATGCTTTCCTCCCAACGGACAGATTAATTGTAGTATTGCCAGTATAAACTTCCTTATAGATAATTCTAAATAGTTGTTAATGTGGATCACTTCTCCAATTGAAAGGTTTATTACAAAACGATTGATTTGTGATTAGAAGATGGTTAACACTTAGCTGTATATAATAGTATTATCTCTAACTGAGTCACAGCTATTTATACTAGACTGAAGCTATGTCAGCTATTTAATTTACTTGGTATGGTCAGTTGCATAGATAGTAAAATTAAAAAAAATTGACCTGTCTGATCTTATGAAGGATAGTAAGCGTCCTCCAAACGAGGTATGCAATTCTCAGGTTACCAGGCTGCTAACAGATTAATTTTAAAATGGTAGAGAGAATCAAATTAAAATGAATTTAAAATTTTTTTCTTCATAATAAACGTTTTTTTAATTATGTAATTCTCATAATTAAAATGGCTTTCAACCCATTCGCTTTAATACTCCAAAAAAATAAACTTACGGGACTAAATTTTGTTGACTAAAAAAATAATTTGGATATAACTTCAACTACCAATGGTATTCCTTCAATACCAAAAAATATGTTTATTTCTGAAAAAGATTCTTTTTTGGGGTCGAAAGGCATGAAGAAGAAAACTATTCAGAAACAGAGAGGCACGATTTTTAGGGTAATTAGTGGGCCACGAACTGGTGTGAAAAAGTCAAAAGGCATATGTTTCCACTGTAACTAGACATGGCACTGGAAAAAGTTATGTTCAGTATTTCTCAGTAAGCAGAACAATAAGAATAATTTCTGTTCACTGGTTGTGGAAACATGTTTAGTGGTGTTATCTGTCGATACCTGGTGTGTAGATACGGGAACTACTAATCATGTTTGTAATTTTTTGTAGGAGTTTCAGAAAGTTCGACAACTTAGTGATGGAAAGATTTACCTGTATATGGGTATTAATACAAAGGTAACAGCAGTTGCAGTAGGATATGTCATTTTTAGTTTTGGTAGAAATTGAATTTTAATATTGAGAGATTATCTTTATGTACCTGCCATTAGAAGGAACTTAATTTTCGTTTCTGAATTGGCTAAAGACGAATATTTAGTTTGTTTTAATAACTTTGTGGTTATTAAGGATAATAAACGAGTTGTTTGTTCTGGAACATTGGTAAGTTATCTTTATATTATTACTCAAATCTCTCATACACTGCAACTGATTGAAATGAATAGCACATCTAATTTACCATATAAGAGAAAATTTTCTTATTTAATGAACCAAACGTTTCTTTGGTAGCAGATGAACTTTTGAGTTCATTGGAAGTGGAGGCACTTTCAGTCTGTGAATCTTGCTTAGAAGGTAAAATGATCAAGAGGTCATTTTCGGCCAAAAGCTATAGAGCTAAAGAACCGTTGGAATTGATTTATTCTGATGTATATGGTTCTATGAAAATTCGGGTTAGAGGTGGCTTTGAGTACTTCATCAGTTTTATTGATGACTACTTAAGATATGGATACATTTGCCTGATTCACCGTAAGTCTGAATGCTTTGAAAAATTTAAAAAATTCAAGGCGAAGGTGAAGAAACTTCTGGGTAAAAGTATCAAATCACTACGATCCGATCGTGGTGGATAATATCTCTTTGAAGAGTTTAAGGACTACTTATCCTCAAATGAAATTACATCCCAATTGACTGTACTTGGCACTTCGCAGCTGAATGGTGTAGCAGAAAGAAAGAATATGACTCTTATGGAAATGGTAAAGTCAATAATGAGTTATTTAGATTTATCTGAATCGTTTTAGGGACTCGCTTTATAGATAACGGCTTATATTCTGAATATGTTACCGTTTAAGTCAGTACCTTTTACTCCCATAGAATTGTGGATCAGGCGTAAGTCTAGTCTGAAACATATTTAAATTTAGAGTTATCCAACACATGTGCTAAAAAAAATACAGGTAAATTAAAATCGAGGACAGGAGTCTATTTCCTTATATTTAACATTGTTTCCCTTTACTGTATTTTATGAGAAACCATAGGACGTTTGGTTATGGGATTGGTTCTCGGATCTATGTTGAAATTTGGGGGCGTGACATGTACGGAGGCACTTCGAGGTGATATTTGATCAGAATCCTAGTTTTGCTGAGAGAGGTAATGACTTTTTAAAGGTTCTCTCTCTCTCTCTCTCTCTCTCTCTCTCATAACCACCGTCACTGCATATAATTTTAGTTTATTTGGTTTTATCTTCTCTATGTGTTTATGTCAATTTTAAGTCACCCAAAATGGTGAAAGAACAAATGGATGGAAACCCATTCCCATATGTGAATGGCTTTTCTTGAAAGAGAAAAAAAAAAAAAAACGAATTGCCTCTCACATCTAAAATTATACAATAAATTTAGACATAAGCAAATCTGTATATAAATAGGGGTGAGACGACATTGGCTAGATAATATTGACCTATTTTTATTAATTAAGTGGGAGAAAAATAATAATATGTGTGTATTAATTTTTTTTATTTGTCAGGAGCATCACATAAGTAATGTGTCGTAGTATTACAAAATAATTAATAATTTCCCTTCAAATAGATCCCTTAGGCTTCGTTTGTCAACTGACTTAAAATCGACTTTTAATATGTTTTCTTGAAGTCTCAAGAAAATCAACAGTTAAAAATCAATTTTTATCTCAATACTAACTGCTTAAAGTTACTTTTCAACCATACAAATTTATTATTTATTTAGCTTAAAAACAAAAACAAAAAAACCCAACTTTTAAATTTTACAAAATGCTTATCTATTATCTTTCAGATTATTTAGTTGATTATCTATTATCTCTGGATTAATAATTTATTATCTCTAATCAAACTATTTTTTACCTCTAAATAGAATATCTATTATCTTTAAGATTACGATTATATATAATCAAATACATATATATAAACGAAAGGAAGTTTTTTGTGAAGATGCCTATGGGAGCTCCAAAACTTTACCTCTAATTTTTTAGAATTTTGACTTCTAAAAAGATTAAAAATTTATTCCACTGGTTATCCTCTATTTATAATTTTTAAAAATATTTAAAAGTGATTCTAATAGGTAATTCATCCAATGATTTATAGGATTAGTTTTCTTTTTCATATCTAATTCTACATACTAGATTTGTGGAATTAATATTTTTCAAATATTACCCTCTTGGTTAACACCTATAGACAATTTACAATAGGATACTGAATAATTCTATTGATTAACTCATTTTATAGTTTGGAAGACTTTATTTTTATAAAAATATCTATATATATTAAAAATGTTTTAATCATATTTGATTGGTTGATTCATTTGACTCAATTTTAAAACTTTAAATATTTTAAAGAAATCTATTAATAACTTACAACCCTTGATTTATGGGCTTTTCAATTCTCTCTCCAAAATCATGGACAAACTTCCTTACTCAAAATTCAATTGGATAATTCATTTTAAAATATTTCAAAAACAAATCTTATAGTTAATAAAATATTTGATTATTTTGAATCTTCTTATTCTCTTTCTAAAATTATGATTAAACTACTTTATTTAATTTTTAATTATTATTTATCCGGTACTATTAATTATTTATCTAGAAATTTAAGAAAAATCATATCTAAAATTATTTTTGATGTCCAGAAATAAAGAAACAAAGCAATACATATAATTTATGTGTCTGCCTGTTATATTATAGTATAACATTATTAGATATCTAAATTCAAAGTCTTAATATAATTATTAAAATTTGAAAATAACATGTCACCATGGAATTCAAATTAATTATATTTAAATTTAAAATAAAAATATTTAATTCTCAAGAGAATCGAAATAATAATTCATAAATAACTCGCATAACCTACTAATTGGCCATAAAAGAAGAGAATACGCTATTCATATATATTCCACTAATTTGTTATAAAAGATGTTTCAATATATAAATTAAGTTGATAATATTTAACCTTCGTTTGGGCTAGGCTTTTTTTTAAGTTTTTTGGCTTAAAAGTTAAAAAAAAATTAACTAATTTGGATTAGTTAGACTTTTTTAGTTAAAAGCCTATACCCAGTGTCTGTTAATTTAGTTAAAACATGTGGATTGCCGGACTATGGATGTGGACAAATTGGTGAGTTTGCCATATAAGGAGTTGAGGTTAAAGTGGATTGTGAATTGTTATATATGAATTGATTATCATTATAATTAATCATGGTATAAAAGAAATATAACTAGATTGTCACACCCTAAAACCCGAGTAACGTGAACCACCTAAGAAAAATTCATTTTATGATATCAAGATCCACCAAAGCCACCTGAGCCCAAACAGGTCTAGGAACTAAAACCAAAAGAGAATTCAAAACCTTTGAAAAACGCACTTTCGAAGGTTTATTTTAAGTAAAAGAAAAATCCAAAACAATTAGGTCAAGGTCCTCAAGAACCAAGCCTTAAATCAAACAACCAAAGATTTTCAAAATCAGCCCAGACCACTCGATCGGTCTAAAGACCGCTTGAGCGGTCCTCGCCTGTACACTATTTTTTCGCCGCCTGTAAAAAATCGAGCGTTCACATTGACTGCTCGAGCAGTCCATTGAGCGATGTGGCTCTGGACCAATTTTTCGAAATCCAGTTTTGAACACCCAACACTTAACCATTTTTCAACCTTTTTGTAACCCTTCAAGGCATAACCAAGCAATATAAAATATGCCAAGATTCAAAATTTTCATTAAGGCACAAGGTTTGATATTAAACATAAAACCAACCGAAAACTCTTTGTTACAACATCGAAACCAACAAACCCAAAAATCATTTCATACAACTATGAAACTAAACAACCAATCCAAGGTTCCTCTCATCCTCGTACAATATTCATGCATCGGTATCATGGCCTTAAGGCTTACAGAACATATGCTTTCAGGTCTAAAACATATTATACAATTACATGATCCAATAACAAAACCGGTATAAACTACCGAATAACAAAAACTAAGAGTTTTGTATTTCACCACCTCCGGGGCTCCACAAGATCAAGCCACATGATCTTTTTCACTTAAAAGGATTTAAATCCAACAACGTGAGTCAAAACCCAATAGGAATAGACCATCATGAATTAAAAGTATAACATGCAATCACAAATTATATAAACAACTCGACTACCTAAGTCTCAAAACGGTTTTTCATTCTTAAAACCACAAGTTTTTATATAATCCAACAACGTCCAACAATTTAAGAAATATAAACAACACATTTTCTAATTAGGTTTTCACAACCAACAATGATTCCTATGTACTGATTTTGTCACGCTGGGGACAAAGGTAATAACTATAGATTCTTATCTATTAACCTAATTCTGGGGCATCTAATGACCCGCTAGATAATGATAAGCTATACACGTTGCTACAACAACAAACGCCTCCCAATGGGGCAATCATTTCATTTACGGGGGCTAACTTGAAGGAACGAAGCACCTGTCTTGCGCAAGTTTTTAGACTTTCACCGAAAAGTAATTGAGGCCCAAGTTAAACACATTGTTACGGTACGTCTATTGAATCATTAAAAATGCACACAATACGATTATCAAAACGTTTGTATGCATACAGCCATGTACAAAACGTCTAAAGGCACACACCACAACTATCCATATAACTATGGAAATCAACTAACATTTTCCAAATGTTTTCACCACCTCAACCGAATTGTTTAAACCAAGGCTCAACCCCGAGGGTTAGCTCCAAACATCAAAAACTATGTTTTCGCAACATATTCATAATTCTTTTCGATTTTCAAAATTCTTCCTTTTGAAAATCAAGTACACATACATCCACCAACTTTGTAATAAATCTTAGGGTCACAAAAATATTCTTTTCATCAAACAAAACAAGGTTTAAACACAAAGTCCAACATTCATAGCATTTTAAAATAGTAAAAATGCGTATAATCACATAAAACATGCTTTTAATGCAAGAGAGTCTAGAATCCTACTGTATATAGTTAAAAACTCGAAACTTTAACCACAGGCAAAAACCAAAGTTGCCAAAACAAGATTCTGTTCGGATGAATGCGAAACCCTTGGCGAGGAGAAGAATACTGTTCCACCCTCGCAACGCCAAGAATCACATCCAGAGCAAGCTAAAAGTTAGAGAGAAGTCTACGATTTTGGGTTATCTTTTAAGAGAGAGAAAAAGAAGCTTATAGGAGAAATTTTGGTTCAAAATCCCAAGCCACTAGCTGCCACATGTATAACCCACACTAGACAAATCGCTCAAGCGATCTAAAGACCAATCGAGCGGTCCTACCCAAGAAGCTTCCAACTTTCTGCCACAATGCCCAAACAAGACCGAGATTAAAACCAACATACATACAGCCACTTAAAATGATTCACTTATTATCATTCTTTTTGCATGAATTTCAAGCAGGATTAACTAGAGATCTTGAACTTGATTGATTACCGTCTTGGAATCCACCATCTTGAAGTCTAGGAATCTACCGACAAAAAATTTCTTCGTTCCGGCATCTTCTGTTTTGAACTTCTTGTCTTGGAATCTGCGAGCACCCTATACTAGAGTTCAAGTGGAGCCTCTGGCGCTCAAGCGCTCGACACTGGAAGGGGGGCGCTCGAGTGCTCAACGTTAGAAGGGGGCCCCCCGCGAGCACCCTATTCTGGTATGGTTTCCGCAATGGGAGCTCGAGCGCTCTGCAAGCACCTCACGAGCACTCTGCGAGCACCTCACGAGCACTTCATTCTAGAAATTGACCGCTTGGCTTTTGACCCATTTGGTTAACGATAACTGAGTTTAAGTTCGAATTTTAAAAGTTTTATTTAAATAATTTTTTTCCAAAAATATGTAAGCTACTTGGATTGGGTCAACCCATGACCCAGACTCGAGCCTGGCCGGATGACGACGGCGCGCGTGTATGTAAAATGAGTCGAACCCACTGTTAGGTAGGTTATCTTCCGTCCACAAAACTGGGTACTCCCAAGGGACCCTCCTCTTAGTCCAACTCTAACCTATATATACCCACTTAATTCCTTAAGAACTTCCAATGTAGAATTAAAATTGCACGCTTTCATTAAACCCAACAAAATTCATGTTAAAGAGACGACTTTGAACATTAATTTCTCATTCACCTCTTATCGAATTTGGGCAAATAAATATACATCATTTATCTCCTCGCTGAGGAGAATACGGAGCACCCCGAATCCAACTCAAAAGATGGATCCCACATTTATTTTGGCCCAAATTTTTTAAAAAAATAAGATTATTAAATTCGATTTTACCACAGTCACCATGGCCCCCCTCCATTACTGGTACCACTACCATAGTTCTTAACACAGAAAATGATTTACTTCTTTTTTAATGTAAATTGATTTTATTCTTTTGATATAAAAAGTTTTTACTAAAAAATATTTTATATTATTTTTATTAGCTAAATACTAGGAAATAAATGAAATCAACTTTAAACTTTCTTTCTGAACTACCAATTTCTTCATTACAACATGTGTCACCTGAAATCAACGTCTATTAGCAATGCTAGTGTGACATATCTGAATTATTAATTATCACACAATCTTATAATGATATATTTGAAATAGTTGCACCAGAATTCGGTAAAGAGCGACCCTACATTTCATACGGTGGACATGATCATTTCTTTTAACCACCTAGTCGTTGCCTCACCCTTATTACCTCCTCTCGCTGGTACGCTTAACATCTCCCAGCGGCTAGAACGCCATTTAATCGATTATTCTTTCTTGCATCATTTTTATTCAATCATTAAAATTCATTTTTCATTCTTTAACAGTACATCATATCAAATATTCACGTGGAATAAAAACTAATTTAGATATTAGAGACTCGCCTGATCTAACAAAAATTAATTCAATTACGTTCAGAAACTCTAAATCTAGACAATAACACACGAGTAAATAATACTTTTAATTAATACATAATTACTCTTATTTTTACATGTAATATAATATTGTTGTTTTATTATTATTGTATATCATATTGTAATATATTTGTTTTTTGTAATTAATAATTAAAATGTGATAAGAATATTTTATCATAATGATAGGCTTTGTAAGGAAAAACTAAATAACTTGTAAGAAAAATCTCTAGTCAAAATGTTAATTTTAAAAGTTTGAGTTCAAAACTACAATACTCATTTTTAAAACTAATAGCTAATAAAATTTTGATATAAACATCACAATTTAATTTTTTTAAAAACAATTATTTTGAATTATGTTTATTTTCAATTTTAAAAACTTGGTTTACACTAAAAAAAATATTTTTAGTGAAAAATATAACTTAAGTTAAATTAAAAAGTTAACTTTAATAATTTAATACAATAAAATCTTTTATTCTAAAATACCTTATTTTTGTTAAAAAATTATTTTACTTAACTTAAAAAGATAAATAGAATTCTTTAATTCCATTTCAGTCTAAGGAATAAATTCTTTATTAAAATCTTTAAATAAAAAAATCTTTTTATTCTACTTTAGTTTTAAAGATAAAATTATTTTGTTCTCTAGATTTAAAATTTATAAAATCTTATTATTTTTGTTTAAAGTTTTCTTTTTCATAAAAATTCTTATTATTGTTACATAAAAAGATGCATTTTATAACAATTAATGATAAAACCTTTAATAATAATTTGAAAACAACCAAACAATTGCCAGCATTCACACAGGCACCAACATCCCAAACCCAAACTCACTCTCTCTCTCTCTCTCTCTCTCTCTCTCTCTCTCCCCCTCTCTCTCACACACACACACACACACGGCTTAACACAAAATACACACACAGTTGTATCGTATTCACACACACAACCTCAAAAACACACATTTAACACACAAGGTTTCAAATTCTAGTTTTTAAAAGAAAGCTTTTAGATAGAAATTATGTAAAATACTAATTTGATACAATATTCATAATTTTATAAATAAGAAAACCTTATTTTATTCTTTCTTGTAGAATACTTTTAAAACACTTCTTAAAAAAAACTTGGTTTAATTTAACTAAAAACCATTAAAATGAAATAAAAGTCTTTTATTCAAATTAATAACATTTTAAATCTCCTAATTTTTATAATAATTTATTATTTGAGTTTTTGTTAAAAAATTATTTTTCATAAAATTTTGTTAATCACTTTTTATAACTATATTTTTCATAAAAATGGCACATTTTATATTTTATTTTAGTCTTTTAATAAAATAATTTATAATAAAAACTAATCAATAAATCGCAAACAACCAAACGGTCCCAAAACAATTCAAAAACACACTGTTATAGCACAAAACACACCCATGGCATAGCAACACACCCACATTGTTTACACACACAATAGCGCCTCGATTTGAACGAAAAGAAGACGGCAGGGGTGGGTAGCCTCTCGGTGGTGGTGAGGGGTGGTGCGGGTTGTGGTGTATGGTGCGGCAGTGGTGCCGTGGTTGTGTGTGTGTGACAGTAACA